>SJYC01012355.1:0-20397 GCA_006408675.1 Madoqua kirkii | reverse complement strand
AGAGAAATTGGAGAACATAAACTAAATGAAATGGGAGCACTGAAAAGGAAATAGAAAAAGTGAAACAAGCTAGATAAAAGACCATCATATAGTCTATAGACCATCATATAGTTTATACATGACTACTCATTAGAAACATATCTGGACCTCTGGAGAAAAAAAGCAATATCTGAGCATTTGTATTTTTTTAAAAATTTCAAGATTATTCTGATATGCATCTGGATTAAAAAACAATAATTACAGGTTTTTCTATTAGATCCTAGTTTTGGTGTAAAAGATTTATATTATTTTTTCTGCTGACCAGTCATGATACAATGGTATTAAGTGAATGAGTGATAGTTATATAATCACAATAGTGAAAGATATTTATCAGTTTTCACAATCAATAGCCAGACAAAAAATAGATAATTACAATTGCAAGCCATAATGGGAACATAATTAACTATGTAAAATAATTACACACAACTTGTGAGGGATGGGGGAAGGAAATCAAGCAGAGTAACGTGGTAAGTAGAACTGCATACATGCACATGTTTTCATGTGCCCAGCCAATGTAAGTCTGTTGTTGGTGCATTTAGTCCATTTACATTTAAAGTAATTATCTATATGCATGAGAAATGCTGGACTGGATGAAGCACAAGCTGGAATCAAGATTGCCAGGAGAAATATCAATAACCTCAGATATGCAGATGACACCACCCTTATGGCAGAAAGTGAAGAGGAGCTAAAGAGCCTCTTGATGAAAGTGAAAAGGAGAGTGAAGAAGTTGGTTTAAAACTTAACATTCAGAAATCTAAGATTATGGTACCTGGTCCCATCACTTCATGGCAAATAGATGGGGAAACAGTGGCTGACTTTACTTTTGGGGCACCAAAATCATGGCAGATGGTGAGTCCAAACATGAGATTAAAAGAAGCTTGCTCCTTGGAAAAAAAGTTATGACCAAACTAGACAGCATATTCAAAAGCAGAGTCATTACTTTGCCAACAAAGATCCATCTAGTCAAAGCTATGGTCTTTCCAGTAGTCATGTGTGAATGTGAGAGTTGAACTATAAAGAAAGCTGAGCACTGAAGAACTGATGCTTTTTTTTTTTTAAATACTTTATTCTACTTTACAATACTGTATTGGTTTTGCCATACATTGACATGAATCAGCCACAGGTGTACACGATCTCCCAAAAGAACTGATGCTTTTGAACTGTGGTGTTGGAGGAGACTCTTGAGTCCCTTGGGCTGCAAGGAGATGCAGCCAGTCCATCCTAAAGGAAATCAGTCCTGAATATTCACTGGGGAAGGACTGATGCTGAAGCTGAAACTCCAATACTTCGGCCACCCAATATGAATAACTGACTCATTTGAAAAGACCCTGATGCTGGGAAAGATTGAAGGCAGGAGGAGAAGGGGATGACAGAAGATGAGATGGTTGGATGGCATCATTGACTCAATGGATATGAGTTTGAGTAAGCTCTGGGAGTTGGTGATAGACAGGGAAGCCTGGTGTGCTGCAGTCCATGGGGTCACAAAGAGTTGGACATGACTGAGCAACTGAACTAAACTGATGATCATATTACCATCTTCTTAATTGCTTTGGGTTTATTTTCTGTAGATCTTTCCTTCCTTGTGTTTCCTACCTAGAAAAGTTCCTTTAGTATTTGTTGTAAAACTGGTTGAGTGGTGCTGAATTCTCTTAACTTTTGCTTGTCTGGAAAGATTTTGATTTCTCCATCAAGTCTGAAGTTTGCTGGGTAGAGTATTCTTGGTTGTAATTTCTTCCCTTTCATCATTTTAAATGTACCATGCCATTCCCTTCTGGCTTGTAGAGTTTCTCTTGAGAAATCGGCTGGTAGCCTGGTGGGAGTTCTCTTTATATTATTTGTCATTTTTCTGTTACTTTTAATATTTTATCTTTGTCTTTCATTTTTGCCAGTTTGATTCCTATGTGTCTCAGTGTGTTCCTACTTGGGTTTATCCTTCTTGAGACTCTCTGTGCTTCCTGGACTTGGTTGACTATTTCCTTTTCCATGTTCAGGAACTTTTAAAGTATTATCTGCTCAAATATTTTTTCAGGTCCATTCTTTCTCTCTTCTCCTTCTAGGACCCCTATAATGCAAGTGTTGCTGTGTCTAATGTTGTCCCAGAGGTCTCTTGGGCTGTCATTTCTTTTCATTTTTTTTTTTTTTTCTGTATTCTGTTCTGTGGCAATGATTTCCACCATTCTGTCCTTTAGATCATTTATCCATTCTTCTGCCTCAGTTATTCTGCAGTTGATTCCTTCTAGTGTATTATTCATTATTCTCTGTTTGTTTGCTTTTCTGTTCCTATAGGTCTTTGGTCTTCTTGCATCTTCTCAATCTTTGCCTCCATTCTTTCCCCAAGATCCTGGATCATCCTCACTATCATTATTCCGAATTCTTTTTCTGGAGAGCTGCCTACATTCACTTCATTTAGTTGTTTTTCTGGGGTTTTATCTTGTCTCTTTATCTGGGATATAACGTTCTGCTTTTTCATAATGATTAACTTTCTGTAATACAGCTTTTGTGTTAGCAACTGTGAGACTGTTCTTTGTCTTGCTTCTTCTATCTGTCTTCTGATGGATAAAGTTAAGAGGCCTTGTTGATGGGAGGACTGGTGATGGGAAAAACTGGGTCTTATTGTGGTGGGCACTTCACTGTAAAGTGAAGTGAAGTGGCTCAGTCGTGTCCGACTTTTTGCAACCCCATGGACCGTAGCCGACCAGGCTCCTTCCTCCATGAGATTCTCCAGGAAAGAGTACTGGAGTGGGTTGCCATTTCCTTCTCCAGGGTATCTTCCTGACCCAGAGACTGAACCCAGGTCTCCAGCATTCTGGGCAGATGCTTTAACCTCTGAGCCACCAGGGAAGCCCATTGCTCTGTAAAGCTTTAATTCAATTATCTACTGGTGGGTGGGTGCTCTCCCTCCCTGTTAACTGTTTGGCCTGAGGTGACCCAGCCCTGGGGTTTAAGGGCTCTATGTTAAGGTTAATAGTGAACTCCCAAGAGGGTATATGCCAAGGGGGACCTTCCATTGTCCCCATCCCTGTGGTAAGCCCCTGCCAACCCATGCCTCCATAGGAGGTGCTCCAACACTAACAGGTAGTTTTGGTTCAGTCTCCTGCAGGGTCACTGCTCCTCTCCTCAGGGCCTTGGTGCACACAAAATTTTGTTTGTGCCTCCAAGACTGGAGTCTCTATTTCTCCCAGTCCTCTGGAAGTGCTATGATCAAATCCTGCTGGCCCTCAGGGCTAGATTCCCTGGAGATTCCCAGTCCCTTTGTCAGATCATCAGGCTGGGAAGCCTGATGTGGGGTTCAGAACCTTCCCAATGGTGCGAGAAATTATTTGGTATTATTAGTCTCCAGTCTGTGGGTCCCCTACCCAGTGGGTATGGGTTTTGATTTTATCATGATTGTGCCCCTCCTACTGTCTTGCTGTGACTTCTTCTTTGTCTTTGGATGTGGGCTGTCTCTTTTTGGTGAGTTCTGGTGTTCTATCAATGGTTGCTCAACAGCTAGTTGCAATTGTGGTGCTCTTATAGGAGGAGATGGGTGCACATCCCTTTACTCTGCCATCTTGAACCAGAACTCCATAAGGTTTTATAAAAAGAAAACTAGCTGCTCTAAATAACAGCTTAGGTTTTTTAACTGAGTAAGAAATTGTGATGTTGGCTGCTGGTGGAACTTGCATACACATAAGAAAGACAGGTAAGTAATATAAGATTGAAGAGAATTCTTGAGAATTCTCTTGCAAAACTTCTGGACAATCGGAGTGTTAGACTGTGTTGTCGTTCAGGATTCAAGATAAATGAAGGTTTAAAGCTACCTCAAAAATCTAGGGATGAAGTCTGACGGGCGGTGGGGACTCTGATACTTCAATTTCCCTTCTTTGTACCAATGCATTCTCCTAAGCAGAGTTGGTAGTAATCTACTAGCTATTGTGTGGTATGCACCTACCTGTGCTTTTTATACAAGTAACTGTTCCAGGTCCTATTTTCTTTCTCTCATCTCTTGTAATTGTTTTGATAATTTTCTGAGATAGGTCTAACTCACTGTATTTAATTTACAACTGAGAAAATAAGAGGCATAGAGAGGTTATGAGTGTTGGCCCAAATCACAAAGCTGGTGAGAATGATGCCTCCATAGGAGGTGCTCCAACACTAACAGGTAGTTTTGGTTCAGTCTCCTGCAGGGTCACTGCTCCTCTCCTCAGGGCCTTGGTGCACACAAAATTTTGTTTGTGCCCTCCAAGACTGGAGTCTCTATTTCTCCCAGTCCTCTGGAAGTGCTATGATCAAATCCTGCTGGCCCTCAGGGCTAGATTCCCTGGAGATTCCCAGTCCCTTTGTCAGATCATCAGGCTGGGAAGCCTGATGTGGGGTTCAGAACCTTCCCAATGGTGCGAGAAATTATTTGGTATTATTAGTCTCCAGTCTGTGGGTCCCCTACCCAGTGGGTATGGGTTTTGATTTTATCATGATTGTGCCCCTCCTACTGTCTTGCTGTGACTTCTTCTTTGTCTTTGGATGTGGGCTGTCTCTTTTTGGTGAGTTCTGGTGTTCTATCAATGGTTGCTCAACAGCTAGTTGCAATTGTGGTGCTCTTATAGGAGGAGATGGGTGCACATCCCTTTACTCTGCCATCTTGAACCAGAACTCCATAAGGTTTTATAAAAAGAAAACTAGCTGCTCTAAATAACAGCTTAGGTTTTTTAACTGAGTAAGAAATTGTGATGTTGGCTGCTGGTGGAACTTGCATACACATAAGAAAGACAGGTAAGTAATATAAGATTGAAGAGAATTCTTGAGAATTCTCTTGCAAAACTTCTGGACAATCGGAGTGTTAGACTGTGTTGTCGTTCAGGATTCAAGATAAATGAAGGTTTAAAGCTACCTCAAAAATCTAGGGATGAAGTCTGACGGGCGGTGGGGACTCTGATACTTCAATTTCCCTTCTTTGTACCAATGCATTCTCCTAAGCAGAGTTGGTAGTAATCTACTAGCTATTGTGTGGTATGCACCTACCTGTGCTTTTTATACAAGTAACTGTTCCAGGTCCTATTTTCTTTCTCTCATCTCTTGTAATTGTTTTGATAATTTTCTGAGATAGGTCTAACTCACTGTATTTAATTTACAACTGAGAAAATAAGAGGCATAGAGAGGTTATGAGTGTTGGCCCAAATCACAAAGCTGGTGAGAATGAGAGGCAGAATTTGGACACAGGCAGTCTATCATCAGACTCAGTCTTGTTTGGCTCTCCAGGGATGAAATTGGAGAAGGCAATGGCACCCCACTCCAGTACTCTTGCCTGGAAAATCCCATGGATGGAGGAGCCTGGTAGGCTGCAGTCCATGGGGTTGCAAAGAGTCGGACACGACTAAGTGACTTCTTTCACTTTTCACTTTAATGAACTGGAGAAGGAAATGGCAACCCACTCCAGTGCTCTTGCCTGGAGAATCCCAGGGACGGGGGAGCCTGGTGGGCTGCCATCTCTGGGGTCGCACAGAGTCGGACATGACTGAAGTGACTTAGCAGCAGCAGTAGGGATAAAATCAGTACTGAAAAGACTCATGAGCTATCCAGAGGTAGCACTGCTGGATTAGAAGGGGAGGGCCACATGCAGACTTGTGTCTTCCTCGGCAAGAGAGCTGCTTTGGGCATGTAGTCAGAGAGCTAAGTTGAGCTTAGTAAGAGCTAAGTTCACACCAGCCACTTCTGTAGTTTTTAACTGTACATTCAGAAATCTGGCTTTCACTTCTAGCATTTAACTAAATTTACTTTCTCTGAAATTAGAAATGACCTCCCCACCCAAATACTAACGATTTAGAATCTGATGGCCTTGGCTCAGTTCTTTGTCTCTGAGTTGTCTGCAGCACTCAAACACACTCCTCTCTCTCGTTCTCTTGCCTTCACACTCTTCTCTTTCTCTCTCTCCTCTACTGTAGGTCTCTCTGTCCCTTCTCCTTTACTCTTTTCCCTTTCTGTCTGTCCTGTCCTGCTTTAGAGAGGAACACATGTCTATAATACGACATAATAAATGTAAAATAAAAAATAAAACGTAATAACGTAAAAACAAAATCTGATGAGGAAAACGGACAAAGGGAAGGCAGATAACAAGATTATGAAGATCCTGGGTGAGGTAATACACAAAGTGTCACATCTCATTTGGAACATTTGCTAGAGTTGGGCCACAGATTTACATCTAAGGTTCCCTGTAACTACATTAAATGTTTTCACAATTGTTTACTTGATTCAGTGTCCTTAAGATAAAAACAAATTGATTGTTTAAGAGGAACAGGCATTTCCTGGAACAACAACTCAGCAGACATCTTCCTGGGAGCACGTGAAAGTTTTCAATAACATTTGACCATAACCCAGCAGTGTATATCACAGGATTCTTCCAAGTTGCTGCCTGTCCCACTTTCTCACTTCACTTGGGCCTCTTTTTAGTTGTCACCCGACATATAAAATGGCTCCTGCTCATGTTTCTTTACGTCTCTTTTCTTGCTTTATTTTTCTGCTCACCAGCCGACATACCTTTGTTGGTTTGCTTATTGTTAATCCTTCCCTTTAGGTTGTAAGCTCCCTGAGGGCTGGGACATTGTTTTGTTCATATCTTGCACATGTTGAAGACATTGTCTGGCACACAATGGTATCAATATATTTTTCTGAAGGAATGAATGGCTAAATGCTATCAGTAAGTGTTAGGGGCTTTAGTGTTAGTCACTCAGTCGTGTCCAACTCTTTGCAACCCCATGGACTGTAGCCTGCCAGGCTCCTCCCTCCATGGGATTCTCCAGGCAAGAATACTGGAGTGGGTTGCCATTCCCTTCTCCAGGGGATCTTCCTGACCCAGGGATCAAACCTGGGCCTCCTGCATTGCTGGCAGATTCTTCACCATCTGAGTCGCCATGGTTGTACTGATTGAAAAGTATCTTGTTGGAGATAGAGTGTGACTAGCCAGTTTCTGCAGCAATTGAGGCTGGCTTTTTGTACCAGGTCAACATAGAGATCTGAGACTTGGTAGTCAGCAAAAGAAGGAATATTCTCAAGTGAAATTGTGAGGAGAGTGACTCCTGTCTTATTCTGTAAGCAGGAAGAACTGGAGGCCACGCTACTTCCTGAGGTGGGGAAGGAGTTATAGGCTAGCAAGTTGTAAAATAATAGGGCAAGATTGGTTCTCAAAGAGAGAACCTCTTAAGTGAAGCCCTGATTGGAGCACCATGGGATGACAGCGTGTGGCGGGGGCGTGGCCATTATGAGAGAACCATTCTTTGGACGCTCAACACTTTCCTTTTCTTTTCTTCCTTAAGAAGACAGAAGAAAAAGAACCCTCCCCACCACACAAACTAGAGAAATGAACATCACTGATGTTACTAAGACTTTCTGAGAGAAACTTATGCCCATTGTGATTTGGAGGTAATGTTGCTTCTTCCTGTTCATGGGACGTTTAAAAGTCCAATTTTTTGATCACGTCCACTTTGACCAACTTTTCTCATCTTTTACAGTAAGGGAAAGAGCTACTCCAAGAACATGCTTCTCTGAATCCACTGAGAAGGAGAATGATTGATGTGGAATTAAATACATTAGAAGCATATTGGTTTATAAGTGGTAAAAATAATTCTGTGCATGACCATCTACTTTGCTTTCTGTTCTGAGGAAGAGAAACTCTTTTGAGGAGTTTCAAAGTTATCTGCCTCCTTATGATAGCCTGGCCAAGGTACATTATACAAAGGTTAATTCTTATTGATCCCATAGTTATCATTTCTCCTTGACTTGTATAATATTGATGTTCTTTGCTAAAAGTTTATAGGCTATATGTCAGAGAACATGGATTTGAAAAAAGTTTCTCTTTTCATTATGGTTATTTTTTATGGTTTTCAGTCTTATAGAGATGAGAGGAGGCATGCAGGTCCCCCAGAAGGCAACCTTTGGATAGCAGCAGGTGTGGGAGGTCAGGTGAAGGTGAGATAGGAGTACCCAAACTTCTCCAATGATGGTTATCTGGAACCTTTACCTACCATACCTGATGTTCGTGATAAACATTTGCTAAAATCGAGAAACAATATAGAAAAATAAAAATGATGGAAATTTCAAAAAATTAAAAAGGACACTTGGTTAGGTAGAGGTTAAATTTTGAAAAGAGAGACTATAGTAAGGAATATTAAGCTAAAAGGGAATGAAGTGGGAGCTAGAATAGAAGATTTAAAATTCCTACAAAGATAAAAGGTTAAGAGTTTAAAAATATAAAACACAAGAGATTTAAAAATAAAAGATAAAATACTATAAGCCAATGAGATAAAAGGTTAAAACATGAGTAAAAGCTATAATGGTTTAGGCTAGAAGGCTAAAGCCTGTGAAATGCAAAACTAAAAACAGATCATTCCTTGGGATTAAGGTTTTGGAACAGGAAATCAGAGCTAAAAATGCAAAAGGATGAAAATTTAAAATTAAAATCAAATTAAATTCTAAGAATAAGGTGGATTAAGGGAACTATTTTTAAAAAATTAATTAGCAGAAAACAAACAAACAAAACCCCCAAACCTAAATTCGCTGTTTAAAGGAAACGGAGTATGTAGGAAAATTCTCAGGGCAGCCTGGCCTTCCCTGTGGGAGAGAAAGGAGCTGAGCGGAGGCTGCACTGGCTGTGTCTTTGGACCTGGGGTTGAAGGGCAGAGGGCAGAAGCTCTTTACCCTAGGCTGCTGCGGAGAAGATGGCACAGTAGGCGCTAGTCTGGCCTCTGGAGACTTCCTGGGGAAGCAGCCTCTTCCCCCATCTTTTAAAGATTCCCTCTCACTTGCTCTCCATGTTCCATCCCCACTGCCACTGCCAGCCTTGACCTTCAGCAGCTCCTCAGTGATATTTAAATTGGCTCCTGCCCCAAAACTTTCCCCTTCCATCTCTCCCCATCCTGCAACCAGACTGATCTGAAAACTTCATTTTGGTCATGGAATTATATTGCATGAAAACCTTCTGTGCTTCTCATTTAAATTATTAAACTCTCAAAAGGCCTTGTAAACTCTGACTTTAATGTTTGTTTTTCAAATGAGTTAGAGATCTTCTATGTTAGCACTTGAAATTCAACTGTCTTCTGCCTTATTTATGCTAAACCCCAAGATATCTGGAGGTTAAGTATTTTGAAGTTCAGAGTCTGATCATGAGATTTAGAATTAATTCAGAAAAAAAAGAATTCTTAATTCCATTTTTAAAAGGCAAAGTTAATTGATATTTGTTTCAGTTTCTGGTTCCCAGAGAAATCAAAGAGAGTTTGACAAAAAGAGACAGAGAGAGATGGAAAGAGGGAGAGAGAAAGAAAAAGAAATAGAAAACTGGAATTCATGTGTATGTGACGTACTTCTGGGAAAATCTGACTTTTGTTTTAACCAGAATGAAGATGGAACTCTCTTCTGTGTTCTCCCCTTGAGTGACTGTCTTTCCTGAGTTTAAGTCTGTTATCATCTTTAAAAATGCTTCTTGAGTATTTCTTTACTCAGTTCTGAAAATAATGAAATTTATTCTCCCAGTGTTTGAGGGAGAAAAAAAAAGATTTGGGAAGTAAAACTTACCATAGTTAAGATTATTCCAATGAGTTTTCTGCCAAAACACCAGATGCTACTGGAAAAAAAATATTTGCCACAATTTGCTATCTGTGCCTGCTTTTCTAACAGGAGAGCAATGTAAAAGAATGAGGTAAGTGGCAACCATCTTCCAAATAAACAGTGCTTTTATATTAAAAAATGTTCTAATTAGAACAATTATGTTTATAGCACTAATTCATATTAAAATTCTGTTATTTATCAGGAAGTACCAGGGCCTCTCAGAGCAAATTCAGTATAAATGCTTTTCATTGTCACACTTGTCCTTCCTAAATTTTAAAAAATCTTTATAATTTTCTGGCAATATTATACATTTTAGCCTGAGACCATTTTAGATTTGGAGCTAAGGCTTATATTTCTATTTTCTCCTGTTGATTTCTGTTTTCCTTTTAATTTTTACATGGGCTTTAAAAGCCTTTTATAAGCCAAATCTTTATAAGCTGCATTTGCCATATCCTCATTTAGATCTCTCTTCTCAGTGAATTAAAGCTGCATCAGAAATAGAAATGAATTTTGAGAAATGAAATATGTGTGTAGCTTAAAGTGAGGCAACTGAAGCAAACCTCAAGTTAGAAGATTATTCTGACTTAATATTATTTTTGTGCACTAAAAAATGCTTGGGTGTCTTGTGGCCTCTATTTTCATGCAGTTCTGCTCTCTGGCTCCAGCCAATAACAGGAACAGAAGTTTCTATAAATTGTGTGATACACAGATTTTGCTATACTTCTCATAACTCTCCAGGATGTAAAAAAAAGCCCAGAAGGAAGATGGAATCTAAAATTTTCTGCCTTCTGCTTTCTGAGTTACCCTGGTCTCACCTAATGTGAGGCTTGGCTTGTTCAACAGTTCATCATATTTTAAAATTTGTTATGGACTGAATGTGTGTGCTACCCTCAGAGTCACATGTTGAAGCCTTAACCTCCCTCTCACCCAAGTTGGAGTAAGGAAGTGATTAAATTTAAATATAATCATAAGGAGTGAAGCCTTGATCCAATAGGATTAGTGTCTTATAAGAAGAGACATCAGAGAGCTTCCCCCAGCTCCCATCATCCCTCCCAACTGCCCATGCACCAAGGAAAGGCCACATGAAGACACAGAGCCACAGGCAGCTGCCTGCAAGTTGGGAAGAGGGCATCTATCAGAAACTAAATAGGCCAAAAACTTGATCTTGGACTACCAGTTTGTTATTTTGCTATGGCAGCCCAAGAAGAGTAATACAATATTCCTGTTTATACTGATACAAAAGAAGAGAAATTAGCTCCAAAAAGGAGACAGGCTACAGAAGAGGGCAGGGATCTTATTTATTTTGTTTAATAGCTATATCATTGGAAGATGCAGAAGGGTCTGGCTCATGGAAGATACTCAGTATTTATTTTGTTAAATGAATGAATGGCTAGATGAGTAAGTAGATAAAGCATCTAAGCTTCTCATGATAAGTGAACTGATCCCTGGGGTGGATTATAAAAGGAACATTGCATTTCCTCCCTTAAATATTTTATATGCATGCCTCTCTTGTTTATTTCTGATTGTTTTGGGGCAGTCCCAACTAAAGACCTACTTATTTAACTTTTATTCAGAGTACATTATGTTTCCCAGTTTTTTCCTTATTCTTCATGACCTCGAGGAATACCGGCAAACTCTCCAGTATAATGTCCCCCAATCTAGATTTATCTGATGTTTTTCTCATGAGAGTATTGGGATCATGGGGTTTGGAAATCATATCTCAGAGGTGAAATGAACTTTTCATCACATGATTTTAAGAAGAAACATGATAGCCTCATGAAATCTCTAGTGACTAACTGAAGTTGTTTGTACCAAATTATTGTTACTATGTAACATTTCTATAGTATTTGCCACAATAATACTTCCTATCTTCTGATTGGACATAGAAGATCTCAATCTCTCATTCCTAAATTCAGTAATGAAGGCTTCTTCCTTTTCGCTGATATTATAGAAAGGGGATATGTATATTTTTGTGTATGGTCTTATATGTAATGACTATTATTTTTTGTAGCCTAATCTTGTTCTCTCTATATGAAGAACCATGGTGAAATAAGCTGGATACACTTATAAGGAAGGGCTTTCTCTAAGGTTCTTGGTTCATTTCTGAGATCCAGATAGGAACTTTGATGGCATAAAGCCCAATTTAACTTTCCTGGTCTTAGCACATTAGGCACCTTATAAAATATAATTTATATAATGTCCTGACAGCCACACCACCCTCAAGTGTGATGTCATCAACACATTAAATAAGGACTTTTGGGACCTCCGAAAATAAGTTTTGGCAGGTGACCCAGGAGGTAGTGTGGAAGTAGTAGTGAGGGCTCCCTTTGGTGGTTACCCCGAGTGAGGCACTGGTGAGTAATCATGGGACAGGTTGCTATGAGCTGATGCACAAAAATAAAGACCCATAAATCTGAGTCAGACCACTTTATTCTAAAAAAGACTGAGATGTATCACTTGACTTAATGCTTTGTGGGAACATTTATATTGGAGCTTATCCAAAGTTGCATCAGATTGGGGTGAGTAAAGTAGCTTGTCGAGGTTTGAGTGCTTATCTAGAAGGGGTTGTTCTTGGCCAGGGGTTGGCACCTGAATGAACACTTTACGCCCAACAAGGTCTTTAAGTTATACAGCTTCAATCTTGAACCGGGCCCATTGTGCCTCAAAAAACTGTTGGAAGTTCATTGGCTATTTATCCTTTCCTTTCTGTCTTGGGATGCAGTTTAGTTCACTCATGGTCACAATGCAATCAAGAAATGCCTGTGACTCAGAAAGTGTGATGCAAGTGTGGGTAGAGAGAAAAGAAAATTTCTGGATTAAAGTTATTTTGACCGTGAGCGTTGACGTGAACTATAACTTCAAAAGTGTCTTTTTCTAGTTCAATAACTCTTTTTGACTGCCTTTTATGTGCCAATCATTTGCTAGATGTAAAAGGGTCTCAAGGAGAATAAGCAATGGCCCTGCCTTCCCTTGATGTCAGACAAAGATCAGATCTGTGCTCAACCAATAATCAAATCCAGAATATTAAATTTAAAAAAATCAGACTAAAAATACAGTAATAGATTTTATGAAGTTGTTTACTTTGTTAAAATATAGAGAACTATGTAGATTAGATGGACATTTCATTTTGTTAAGAGGTAAAGATGTGCCAGGGTGTTGTGGCTTGTGATTTGGTCATCCATAGGCATTTCCAAATAGTGTAAATAAGACTTCACACTTGCCTTTGGGATTTTATTGTAGGGACATTATCTCATCAAACTAGAGGTCATCCTCAGACCTTTCTGTTCTATAACTTGGCAATTCTCTGTACTGCACCCACATTCCTTGGCAGAAAAAGGGCTCCCAAGAATTCTGAGTTCCTAACCTCTAAGTTTTCTTGTCTTCAACCACACCTGTAGTCACCCCTGTCATTCCTCAAGCATTCCACTAAACTGAGTGCCAGTAGTTAATCTACTCAACACATATTCTTAACTTTCAGAGTATTAAATGATGCAGTAAGTATTGGGAGACTTGTGGAGAAAAAGAACATGTGAAAGCATTTCAGTGAATTGTGTCATTTGTTAGTCTGATATGTCTTTCCTAATCTGTGGCTCTAAATAGGCTCAGTTTGGAATGCATTGCCAAGCAATGAGGACCCTGTCTCTGGTGTCTAGGGATGACATTGTTTTTCAGGGCATACGCTTTGTTTGTTTTCTTCTTCATTATTTATTTATTATCATTTTTTTCATGGGAGGGAGAGGATGAGGGCTAGGGAATTTTTCTTATTTTCATATACTCTCAACAAGGCACTTAAAATAATTGTTTTTTATTCAGAATTTAGATTTGTATTGATGAAGAGCTTTTCGACGTATCTAGTGTACCATCCTCTCCAAAGTGGAAGTTCTGTCTAGAAACTATAGAGAAAAGAAATGGAATAAATGCATATGATTTTACCCCATTCCTTTCAGTTTTAGCTCATGTTTTACCCATAAAACTGTCCCTGCAGTGAATGAATGAGGAACTGCCGTCTATTCACTGATATCATTAGAACAGCACATTTTGTCAGGTTCTCTTTTATACTTTCTGCAGCGCCATCTTCCCCGTTTCTCTACCACACACTCCACAGCTGAGTCATTCTTGGGGAATAAGAAATGTGAAAATGTGACCTGCTATTCCTCTGAAAGAGCAACAGTAAGTTAGGCCTCTTCTGTCTATTCTCTAGGCAGCCTTATCAGCTGGATTGGCCTCATGGAAGAACTTGAAAGTAAGTGTCATAGTGAGGCATGAGTTGGTATATCATTACTACGGCCAGAGACAGAGTTGGAGTATAATCAGAATAGCCAGTGGGATCAGTGAAGGTAAAGAAATGATGATGATGAGGTTGGTGATGACAAATTACTTTTATCAGTGCTTATGGTCTGTTAAGCTTTAAGTATTTGCTTTAAACGTTTATATATTTAAACCATTTTATGCTTACCACAATTATGCAAGAGAGGCAGTATGATTTTCTCCATTTTACGTTGTTCCTGTGTGTGTGTACTCGTTGCTAAGTCATGTCCAACTCTTTGTGATGCCATGGACTGTAGCCTACCAGGCTCCTCTGTTTATGGAATTTTCCTAGGCAAGAATACTGGAGTGGGTTGCCATTTCCTTCTCCAAGGAATCTTCCCAACACAGGAATCAGACACATGTCTCTTGCATTGGCAGGATTCTTTACCAGTTGAACCACCTGGGAAGCACACCTTGCATAAGGTCACACAGATGGAAAGTAGAGGATCCTAACCTTGAGTCCATGTTCTAAATCTCTGTGCTGCATCTCATGAATCACTTGTGATGTCTAACTCTATGGCCTACATAGGGTCATCCACTTGGATATTTGAAAGGAGGTAGATGTTCAAGCTGGTTTTAGAAAAGGCAGAGGAATCAGAGATCAAATTGCCAACATCCGCTATATCATGGAAAAAGCAAGAGAGTTTCAGAAAAACATCTATTTCTGCTTTATTGACTATGCCAAAGCCTTTGACTGTGTGGATCACAATAAACTGGAAAATTCTGAAAGAGATGGGAATACCAGACCACCTGACCTGCCTCTTGAGAAACCTATCTGCAGGTCAGGAAGCAGCAGTTAGAACTGGACATGGAACAACAGACTGGTTCCAAATAGGAAAAGGAATATGTCAAGGCTGTATATTATCACCCTGCTTATTTAACTTCTATGCAGAGTACATCACTGGAAGAAACACAAGCTGGAATCAAGAATGCCGGGAGAAATATCAATAACCTCTGATAGGCAGATGATACCACCTCTATGGCAGAAAGTGAAGAGGAACTAAAGGGCTTCTTGATGAAAGTGAAAGTGGAGAGTGAAAAAGTTGGCCTAAAGCTTAACATTCAGAAAGCGAAAATCATGGCATCTGGTCCCATCACTTCATGGGAAATAGATGGAGAAACAGTGTCAGATTTTATTTTGGGGGGCTCCAAAAGCACTGCAGATGGGGACTGCAGCCATGAAGTTGAAAGACGCTTATTCCTTGGAAGAAAAGTTATGACCAACCTAGATACCATATTCAAAAGAAGAGACATTACTTTGCCAACTAAGGTCTGTCTAGTCAAGGCTATGGTTTTTCCAGTGGTCATGTATGGATGTGAGAGTTGGACTGTGAAGAAAGCTGAGTGCCGAAGAATTGATGCTTTTGAACTGTGGTGTTGGAGAAGACTCCTGAAAGTCCCTTGGACTGCGGGGAGATCCAACCAGTCCATTCTGAAGGAGATCAGCCCTGGGATTTCTTGAAGGAATGATGGTAAAGCTGAAACTCCAGTACTCTGGTCACCTCATGCGAAGGGTTGACACATTGGAAAAGACTCTGATGCTGGGAGGGATTGGGGGCAGGAAGAGAAGGGGACGACAGAGGATGAGACGGCTGGATGGCATCACGGACTCGATGGACGTGAGTCTGAGTGAACTCCGGGAGTTGGTGATGGACAGGAAGGCCTGATGTGCTGCAGTTCATGGGGTCACAAAGAGTTGGACACGACTGAGCAACTGAACTGAACTGAACTGAAACAACTTAGCACACACACACACGATTGAGCACACACACACACATTTCAGTCTATGTTCATTAGATAGGTGACTCATTACACCAAGGTCTTTTTGTACATTTACATTGTGAATTAATAGTTTTGGTTTTCTGTTTTAGAGGTGGCCAGTAAGATCAAATTGTGTTCTTTATGTGTTTAAGGCAAAAGTTGAGAATAATATCAGCTATGAACATAACTAAATTCAATTAAACTGTAATCTTCAGATCCTTTCCAATCATTTGTGTGCATTGCGTGTCTCTCATTTGATAGATTGAAGAAGAAAAAGAGTTTATTTCCTTGCTTTATATCTAACCTTATTCAACTGTGTGTTTTTGGGTGTGTGACTCAGTTGTGTCCAACTCTTTGTGACCCCCTGGACTGTAACCCTCCAGGAACCTCTGTCCAAGAATATTGGTGTGGGTTACCATTTCCTCCTCCAGGGAATCTTCCTGACCGAGGCATTGAACTGGAGTCTTCTATGTCGCCTTGCATTATAGGCAGATTCTTTAACACTGGGCAACCTGGGAATCCCCTGTTCAACTGTAATATTCAACAAAAGTTTCTTTCCCTTTTAAATGTCTTTTATGTGCAGTTGTTATGTTCAGTTCAGTTCAGTTCAGTTCAGTCACTCAGTCATGTTTGACTCTTTGCAACCCCATGAATCGCAGCACACCAGGCCTCCCTGTCCGTCACCAACTCCTGGAGCTTACTCAAACTCATGTCCATTGAATTGGTGATGCCATCCAATCATCTCATCTCTGTCATCCCCTTCTCTCCCTGCCTTCAATCTTTCCCACATCAGGGTCTTTTCCAATGAGTCAGCTCTTCATATCAGGTGGCCAAAGTATTGGAGCTTCAGCTTCAGCATCAGTCTTTCCAGTGAATATTCAGGGTTGATTTCCTTTAGGATTGACTGGTTTGATCTCCTTGCAGTCCAAGGGTTTCTCAAGAGTCAAACACCACACTTGAAAAGCATCAATTCTTTGGCACTCAGCTTTCTCTATGGTCCAATTCTTACATCCATACATGACTACTGGAATAACTGTAGCTTTGACTAGACAGACCTTGTCAGCAAAGTAATGTTTCTGCTTTTTAATATGCTGTCTAGGTTGGTCACAGATTTTCTTCCAAGGAGCAAGTGTCTTTTAATTTCATGGCTGCAGTGACCATCTGCAGTGATTTTGGAGCTCAAGAAAATAAAGTCTGTCACTGTTTCCATTGTTTCTCCATCTATTTGTCATGAAGTGATGGGACTGGATGCCATCATCTTCATTGTTTTCATGTTGAGTTTTAAGCCAGCTTTTAAACTCTCCTCTTTTACTTTCATCAAAATGCTCTTTAGTTTCTCTTCACTTTCTGCCATAAGGGTGGTGTCATCTGCATATCTGAAGTTTATTGATATTTTTCCTGGCAATCTTGATTCCAGCTTATGCTTCATCCAGTAGGGCATTGTGCATGATGTACTCTGCATGTAAGTTAAGTAAACAGGGTGACAGTATACAGCCTTGACATATTCCTTGTCAAAGTTATAGACAAATAAATAAGAAATGTAAATACAGTTGGATGAAATCAAAGAGATAGTTCAGTCTTTTCTATGCACAGACACCTAGGTATCTTGAGCTTTGCTATTAAAGTTAAAATTTAAAATAAAAAAATCTCCACGAATGCAAATAGAAGATAAATTTAAAGAAATTGTGGCTTGTTGGTCTATGAAAATTTGCAGTGATGTTTCTTTGATATAGTGATATTGTACATAATGAAAAGTATTTATGGGGGAAAATCTGTAGTTCTAACATCCTCAGGTATATGTCTAAGAGGATGGCAGCAAATTGAAGTAGCATCAAATGAAATGTAAATATATCTATTGAATGAATGAATGAAGAAAAGAAAATTTGGCTATTGAGCTCTCCCATCTTGCCCTGACTTAATACACATTTGAATTAGTCTTGTAACGTGCTTATAATCCTCATGTTGATGATTGCCCTGCTAGATTTCAATTATTTTTTCAGGTTTTATTTTTCTTTGCAAAGAATTCAGCGGTTCTTTTCTTTGTTCTGTTTTAGGAACATCTGTTGCAAATTTACTGTTGAGTTTATTTGAAACTAACAGCTGCCCAGTAGCACATTAAGAGAAATAGCCTAGGTGAAATTTTTCTGCAGATTCCTTTCTGAAAAGGCTAATTTCTAAAACTTTATCTTTAATTACATTTAAATTATGTAACAAGAAAGATATAGGAATGACAACAATTTCCCCCATTTAGCATGATGTATCAATGTTTTGTGTTTATGATAATCCTATTGTATTTAATCTAAATATTTAGATATTTAAAGGCTACAAAGCAAAAAAAAAAGTTAGTACAATTTGAACTTGAGGTCAACTGGTTTATTGGTCTTGGTTAACGTTTTGCAAGTGAAGTGCCGCTGCCCAGAATATGAATTCTTTGACAAATTCCCAACTCATGTCTGCCTACAAATCACATTAAAATAAATTTGAATGAGTTAACAATTTGAGTCTTTGAGAGAGCTTACTTTTCAGAACTAAGCAAACAACAAGGTACTACTAAAACAATAGTTAAAAAGAACCACAAATCTACTACAAGACTAGACTCTACCAATCTCTGGACCTCTTGTTACTCACGGAAGAAGTTATAATTAATTCAGTAAGGAGCATGTATGAAATATTTGCAAACTCTCCAGTGCACGCATAAAATACAACAGCAAATTCTAAAACCTGGAATCTGTGGAATTGCTCAACAGCCAATAGGACGTATGCTCATATAATTTAAATCTTTGTACACTGTCTATTAGGCTGAGCTTCTATCTATATCACTTCTTACTCCAGATAACAGTCCTAAGAGGGGAGGGTTATTGGTAACATCCTGTGGTAAAGGAGGAATGGAAGCTGAATAATTCATTTAAAGTCATGTAGCAAACAGATGCCCCAAGTCTAAGGTCACTGAGCTAGCAAATGACAGGGGTGGGACCAATGTAAATCTTTCTAATTCAAAATCCCATCTGGCTTACTTCAGTCGAGGACTCCTCTTTTAGGTGTCTGCCCTGGGAGAGTGTAAAACTCATAGAGAAGACAGTAGGGATGGAAACCAAGAGCCAGAAACCCTGGGCAATTCTCTAGCAATAGGCTGCTTTTCTCTTTTAACTCCTCCCTCTTAAGGTGAAGCGCTTTCTACCTTCTCTTTTTCCCTTTCTTCTTACTTCTGTACCCTTTGCTTCCTTTGTTTTCTGTACTGCTTATTCCCACTATGTACTAAAATGGGTCATTCTTTCTAAGTGCTCACCAAAATCTGCAAGACAAAGGGGACACAAAAGATAGCTAAATGAAAGACAGAAAGTATAGAGACCAAAATATATCATTCAAAGCTGCAGTCAAGTTTGGTTTTTCTATTCTCTTCAAATAAACTGGACAAAAAGAATCATTGACTTTTGAAAATCATAGCATTTTAGAGCTAAAAAAAGCACAGATGTCAAAAAGCCTTTACTGTAAGGATGAAGGAAGTGTGTTCTAGGGAGCAGGACTGACTAATATGAAGTCATAAAGCCAGAAGTGGCAGGTCTGGGACTCTGCTGGGGGAACCCTCATGCTCAGCGCAGGTCCCCTTCTTTGAATCCAGGTGATGGAAGGGAGACTCTTTAGTGGTACACCGAGGGACTGCTTGGCTTCTTTCCACGCTGGGGATTCCATGCCATGCTGGATGAGGCTTTGTCTTCTGGGTCCTGGGCCCAGACCTCAGCCCCGCCACTTGCTGTCTGTGTGATTCAAGTTCCGTTACTCACCTTCTTTAAGGCCCAGTCCCCTCATTTGTTAACAAGTGCTTTGCATTTCAGGCCTTCTGTATTTGTTGAGAGCATTAGGTAGATAGAATGGAAAAAGGAGTCCAAGATGGTGGCTAAAGAAAGCAGTGACTAGAAACATCATGCAGGGGGAGGGGGACAAGCAGAGAAGAAAGAGGCAGAGGACCAGAGTGAGAACCTTTGTCAGGAGAACACACCCCCTTCTCTGATTGCCCTTGAGCATATGACCATTTTCGTTCCTTCCCTGCTTGGTGGCAAGTACCAGCCCCATTTTGGATAATGTTGAACCAGAGGAGGAGACAGCAAGTACCAAAAGGGAAGCCAAGAGGGATCAAGGCCGCTCCTTCAGGATCAGTCAGTACTATCTGTTGTCTATTTAATGAAGTTTTGCTTGCTTGAGCTGTAACCAGTCTAGTGTTTCAAACTATTATTATGACAAGACAAGAGTTGAGAAATCCTGCCTGCTTGAGCTGTAATTAGTCCATCGTTTCAAATCTTTATATCTACAAGACAAGAGCTGAGGGAAAGAAATGAACCAATCTCACAAGAGAATAAAAGGAAATAATTCTTAACATTTATAAACTGCTTGTTTGCTCTGTGTCACATTCTGTGTTAAATGTTCTACCTTAAATTTTTGATATAATACTTATAATGTATGCAAAATGCTTAGACCATATAGTAGTAAATATATGTGTATATTGTGTGTGTGTGTATGAGCACATATATGTATCAGGAATGTCTCTCTCACACACAGACATATACACACACACATACACCAGTCAGGAAGTCAGGCATTTCATTTAAACCTTGACTACATTGACTTAAATAAGTAACAGTGTCTTGTGATAAGAAGTCCAGGGCCCGCGTGGTTGTCCCATGAGGCTACCAGGGCTCACAGTCTTTCTTTCTGTCCTGC
>SJYC01012354.1:0-35442 GCA_006408675.1 Madoqua kirkii | reverse complement strand
TTTCTTTGGAATTGGAATGAAAATTGACCTTTTCCAGTCCTGTGGCCACTGCTGAGTTTTCCAAATTTGCTGACCTATTGAGTGCAGCACTTTCACAGCATCATCTTTCAGGATTTGAAATAGCTCAACTGTAATTCCATCACCTCCACTAGCTTTGTTAACAGTGACACTTTCTAAGGCCCACTTGAGTTCACATTCCAGGATGTCTGGCTTTAGGTGAGCGATCACATCATCATGATTATCTTGGTCGTGAAGATCTTTTTCAGTCAACCATAAAATGAACACGTAAACCATCAGTTAAAATATAGTACTACTGGGGGATGCAAGTGCTGGAATATAGTGATGTAAGTGCTATCATGATGATTTGCACAGGTCTTCTGGCAATATAGGGAGCTAGATAAGTGCCATTTTAACAGCTTAAACTTGGATTTTTGAATCTATATTTAAATTTTTTAATCTGCTTATGTTCCTCACTAGATGTATAATTACTTTATCTCTCAGAGCCTCAAGTTCTTCATCTGTAAAGTGAAGTTTGTAGTAGTATTTATTTCGAAAGGTACTGTGAAAACTTGATGAAATATATCTATAATGAAATCACCTAGAATAAAATAGAGACTCTTTAGCATTGTGTTAAGTTCCAGCAGAATCTCTCATCAAAGTCGTATTTCCCACCCTCTCCCTCACACTACTCATATCAGCTACACTTCCTATAGGTCCTGATTGTGCACCAGGCTCCCTCTGCTGCAGGACCGCAGCACATGGTGGGTTTGTGACTCAAATGATCTCACATCCCAATTCACCATGCTGATTATGACTTATCTCTGAGATTTCAGCCCAGATGTCTTTTCTGATATTAAAGTATACACCAGTCCCATTCACTTCTTTCCTCCTGCCTATTGTTTTCTACATGAAGCTTGTCATAATTTTTAAGTCATGTTGTTGTTGTGCAGTTGCTCAGTTGTGTCCAGCTCTTTGTGACCCCGTCCAGCTTCAGTACACCAGACTTCTCTGTCCTTCACTATCTCCTGGAATTTGTTTAAACTCATGTCCATTGAGTTGATGATGCCTTCCAACCATTTCATCCTCTGTTGCCCCTTTCTCCTCCTGCCCTCAATCTTTACCAGCATCAGGGTCTTTTCCAGTGTGTCAGCTGTTTGCATCAGGTGGCCAGAATATTGGAGCTTCAGCATCAGTCCTTCCAGTGAATATCCAGGGTTGATTTCCTTTAATAACTGGTTTGATCTCCTTGCTGTCCAAAGGACTCTCAAGAGTCTTCCCCAGCACCACAATTCAAAAACACCAAATCTTCAGTTCTCAGCCTTATTTACAGTCCAACTCTCACATCTGTACATGACTACTGGAAAAATCATAGCTTTGACTATATGGGAGGTAGAGAATTACTTAACAAAAATCATAAGTTAAATATGGCTATGTGATGAAGGGCTAAAAGTCAGAGAGCAGCAAAACAAACTTTAAAGCCTACAGGTCAGGGAGACTACTAGTGAATTCCCAGTATATTACACATTTGGCAGCCATAGACTATCTGCTGGGACTGATCTGCCCACAAATGGCATGTAGGAAAAGGGAGTGGTCCACATTCTAGCAGTCTGACCCTCACAAGCGAAACTCACTAGGGCTTCATTAGGAATCAGGATGTTTCAGCCTTGGTGGGCCTTGGCCTTGATTCTGTGGACTGAAATAACCTCTAGTAGGTTAAAATGAGACGCAGAGTCTGAAGAGTTGCAAGGTGCTCATGGTCTTCACTTAAGAATTTTTTCTTTTTTTTTTCTCAGAAAATACTGAAGATTTCAGTTTGAATGCTTATTGTTAGAACTTTGTAGGAGACATTTCCCAGGTGGTGCTACAGGTAAAGAACCTGCCTGCCAATGCCAGTGCAGGAGGCAGGAGAGACACAGTTTCACTCTCTGAATGGGGAAGGTCACCTGGAGAAGGAAATGGCAACTCACTCCAGTATTCTTGCCTGGAAAATCCCATGACACAGGAACCTTGCAGGATACAATTCACGGGGTTGCAAAAAGTGGGACATGACTGTAGTGACTTAGCACATCATTCTACCACATATTTTAATATTTCAATCTCTCCAACCTAAGCTCATGTAAGTCACTTAAAATAACCAAAGATGCTGAAGTCTTTAACATCTGTTTTCTGTAAAATGAGTGGAAGGCAGAAGGATTAGATCTTCTTTTTGGGAAACTCATCAAAGTTTATAGCAGGAAGAAAAAGATTCTGATTTCTGTTTAAGAAAAGTTTTTCTTTTTTTCTTTTTTTTTTTTCTATTTTAATTCTCCCTTGGTCTGTGGTCCCTAAAGTAATAACTTTCAGACAAGATGACAATAGAGACTATCAAGCCTAACTCCTCAGTTTCTTCTGTCTCAGCTTTGGAAGGCTTGTATTAGCTCATCTGAATGACCAGATTCAGTGTCAATCTTAAAATGATTACAGTTGCTTTCTCTTGACTGACATGCCAGTCTTGGGCTATGACTCCTTTGAGTCAATATTTACTTAGTGTTTGATATAGGCCAAACTCTAAGAATGCAAAGACAATAAAACAAGATCATTTCCCATGAGAACCTCTAGTAAGTGGGAAAATGTCAACAGTTTGTTGCAGTGTGATGCATACTCTGTAATGAGCATACTTTCTATGGAAGCCCAAGAGGAGGGCTGTTAAATCATTAATTTGTGGAGAGTCCAGTTAAGGCAAAGTCTTGCCCTATAGCTAAGGAGGATAAACACTGAGAGAGAAGTCTTTTTTTCCTCCAGGAACTCCATATGGTCCTATGAGAGGCAAACACAGATAAATAGCTCAAATTACATATAATGAAATCTATTATAAGTTCTTTAACTGTGAAAAAGTACTCTGTGTCCAGGAAGATGCCTATTTCACACATTATGGCAAATGATATAGAAAGCCTAAAACCCTCCCATAACAAAAAATGCTCAGCAAGATATTTTAATGTATATTTTAAAATGCATTGCTGAACTAGAAACATGGGAAAAAGAATTCTAAGAGGTTGAAAATAAAAGCAAAATTAGAAATCTATAAAGGAAAGCCAGTAATAAAAATTAGCTGTTCCAGCTACCATTTCCCATGCCTCAGAGTTTTGGTTCTGTTGCTAAAATGTGGATCATGAAGAAAGATGGTAACCATACCATGAGGGATATCACATTAGAGATTTAAAAAACCCAGACATCCATAATTACAGTCAGTGACATGATGAACTAGAAAAATTCCTTGACTCTGTGTGGGAGGAAAAAATTCTCCCCTGACTTAGTAATCAAAGGAGTTTGGGGCCCACATTCTTGATACTTTTGTGTTTGAGATACCTTAAGCTGAGAATTTATTATAAAGTGACCCCATGTTGGCAGTGTCCCAAGATGCCTGGAAGAAGCAAATATAAATTCTTTCTGGAGGAATGCACCTTTTAACTTTAGGCCTCAAAAATTCCCACTGATGAGGTTTAGGGAACATATGCTTATGATAACAAAACTATAAAATTCAAGGAAAGAAGCAATAAAGAACATGAATCAGAAAAAACTCCAAAGAAACAAAAAGCCAAACAAATTAAAAATTAAAGACAGCAGCCTCAGATGCACAAAACTATTAGATACTGTAATTATTGAATTACCATATTTAATGTGTCTAAATAAAAAGAGTACTCAAAGTATGAGTACGGAACAAGAGATTTTTAAAAAATGAATGGGCAGATTTGAAAAGACTCAAATAGAAATTGAAGAATAATAATAACCATATTATTATTGATATGAAATATAGTTATTAATAACAACTATTCTCCATATACTTCAAAGGAAAAGCATAAGGAATAGGTTAAACAACACATTAAACAAAGCTGAAGAGAGAATCAATAAACAGGAAGATATTTGAAGAAATCCAAGACTTAAGAAACATAGATGTAGTGAGACAATTTAACAAATATCTGATTGGACTTGCAGAAGAAAAACAAAGATAATGCAGAGGCACTATTTGTAGTGATAAACTCTGAGAGTTACCCAGAAATGATAAAAAAACTATGAATCCTTGGAAGCATGGAGTCCAGAAAGTTCCAAGCAAGGTAAGTAAAGAGAAATCCACATTAAGACATTTTGTAGTGGACATTCAGAATACCAAAAACAAACAAAAACAAAAACAATCTCTTAAAAACAGCCAAAAAGAAAAATCAGATTACCTATAGTAAAAAAAGTTGACATCTAACTTCTTAAAAACAACAATGTAAACTAAAAACATCAGCAACCATCTTCACAGTGTAGAGAAAATACTTGTCAACCAAGAGTTGTGTGCTTAGTAAAATTATCTTTCAAACTTGAGAATAAAGTAAAAGATTTTTCAGATAAACAACAGAGAAATTTGAGGATCAGTAATACACCCTATATATGCAAGAAGGGCAAATGAGCATGAAAATTATATAAACAATAGCAATACTGCAATAATAATCCAAGTGAATTTTGGGCAGAAACAAGAATGACAAAAAAATTACACAAAATTGTAAAAGAAGGTTAAAAGATAAATGAAAAAAAAAACTAGAAAATTTAGAAAGCACAAAATAAGAAACTAAAGATGAATGGAAATATATCAATAGTCATAACAAATGCACAATGGCTAAATTTTCTTGAAAGAACAAAATTGCCAGGCTGGGGAAGAAACAAAATTCAGATATACACTGAATTCAAGAGACACACCTAAAACAAGAGAATTTGGAAAAATTGGAGGTGAAAGAACAGAGCAATAGACATACAGAAATGTTCAAACTCCTGTTATCAAAGGAATATAAATAATGGAAGCCTCCATACATAAAAAACTAAAAAATTCATATTTGGCAAGAATGTGAGTACTAAGGATGTTTATATGCTGCTGGATACATGTACAAGAATGTTTGCAACAGCACTGCTTGTAATATCCTAAACTAGAAAAAACCCAAATGTCCCTGATTAAAACAATGAATAAATGTGGTATATTCATAAAATGGAATACTATGCAGCAAGAAAATGAAGGAAACGGCCATGCGAAAGAGCAAATGTTATCATATTGAACTAAAAATAAAATACACAAAATAATACATAGACAATGACACCATTAATATATTTTATTTTCCCCTTAAGGAAACCAACTAACTTGCCCCAAATCACACAGTTGGAAAGTGGTGGAGATAGTATCCAAACCCAGGCCATTTGACTCCAGAGATTGTCTTTAACCACTTGGCTATGCTGGCTGGGAACAGCAAGGATGGAGAAGCCTGGAGATGCCAGGCAGGTTTGGGGGGACATGCGATCATGTACAGTAGACTTTGGGAACTATTAGTGACAAAGATGAAAAAGTATCTGGGAGGGGAAATAGAGCAAACTCTGAATGATAAATTGGAATAATTCTGTGTGTACTAGGATGATACTGAAGTTTATGGGCAGAGAAATGACATAATCTGTATTTTAGGAGAATCTGTCTGTTTTCATGGAGGAGGAACATTTAGAGCATGAGGCAAGCAAGGTCTTTCAGCAGAAATTACAAAGGACCTGCGCCAGAGAAATTTGGACAGAAGAGACATAGAAGAGGAAGGTGCTTTTCTGAGCAGAGTTGATACTTGATACATGATTAGATGTAGAGTGAGTTGAGATTTCTGCATTTGGGAAGAGGATGACATCATGAACCAAGATAAGGAATGAGAAAATGAAGAACTAGTATGTGGGGAAGATGAAGTCCTAGGTTGAATGTACTGACTCTAAGGCATCTATGGGATGGAAATACTTAGAGGTCCATTGCTGATGCTGGAAATGTGGGCTGGATTAGGAAACAAAATCAGCAAGAAAGAAAGGGCTAGAGATGCAGGCTTGGGCATCATTCTCTGTGGTGATGATGCAATGTGGGTAGTTACTGACAGACGTTTCCTTAGAGGAGGGAGATCTAATCCCAGACGGAAAAGGTTAGAGGAGGGAAGGAAAGGGAACATGCAGACATCCCAGTGTCTGCTGATCTTTTAAGAAGCTAGTGGTGACAGAAAGGGAAGGAGAAAATGGTAAACCATCTAAAGGAACCCTTGAAACTCTGAGATGAGTACCTGCATTTCACAGATGAGAGAACTGGATGAGACACAGAGAGACTGGGCCACACAGCTGAGTGGTGACGTCAGTATTTATGCCAAGTCAGAATGACCAGAATCTACTTTTTAAACATGATAATGAAAACACAGCAGGGTTTTCAGCAGTAGATGGTATTTCAGCATGCTGATAGAATCAGGGGAGTGGAATTAGGAGAAGGATTGTGGAAAAAGAGGTCGAGGTCCAGCAGAAAAGGGCAAGTGCTGGGATGAACTAAGAGCAGGGGTAGGGGTATCGAAAATGTTTTCCTTTGGGACTAGAGTAAAGGAAGGGGGATGGAGGTATTGGCATGTGGGTGGCAGGAAATCATGGGGGTCCATTTTGGGTGATTTGGTCTCATGGTTTAGTTCTGGAAATCACCTACTGAGGTAAAGGGAGGCCAGGGTAGCTTTGTGGCACTGAGCGGTAGCTCTGATTTCAAACAACTGGGGGCCAGAGAGGCTGAAACAGTGGCAGTGCAGTGAGAAGCACATTGCATGAGGTTAGGGGCTAATGTCAGTACGTAAAGTAAAAATCACATATAATCAAAGTTACTTTTGAAAGATTCCTGAAGTCTCTTGTAAAGTACAGTATATACAGTTTTGTGCGCACTGTCCTGTCTCAGGAAGTCTGACAGAGCTGGCTTTGCCCCTAGAAATGAAACAGATGGCTATTTTCTTTGCATGAGCTCCAGAAAAATGAGTTGGCTTTCACTGGCCCTTTGGATGACCAAAGGGGAAAAAAAAATATCCATACAGGATAAGACTGTACTGTGCATGGAGGGGTTACAAGGAGAGCCTGTGTACATAGACCAGGGTGTGAATCCTGGTCTGACCTGTTAGTTATGTGATAGTGAGCAATGTTACCAGATGTTTTAAACTCCTTTACCAGATTTTTTTACTCTCAGTTTCTTTTTTTGTAAAAATGATTAGCTTGGGACCTGGCATATATTAGATGCTCATGAAGAGAGAATGAGAAAACACAAAGCTTAACAGTAAAATCAACTGGTGTGGACAGTAAAGGAGGATGGAATCTCAATGAGAAAGCACATAATTGAGTTTACCCAGAATTGAGGGTCAGTGTTAATGCTTCGTTGGACACCACCATGTAAGGTCAAGAGTAATGGCACCAAGGAAAGATATACGCATCTGAATGCAGAGTTCCAAAGAATAACAAGGGGAGATAAGAGAGCCTTCCTCCGTGATCAATGCAAAGAAATAGAGGAAAACAATAGAATGAGAAAGACTAGAGATCTCAAGAAAATTAGAGATATCAAGAGAACATTTCATGCAAAGATGGGCTCAATAAAGGAGAGAAATGGTCTGGACCTAACAGAAGCAGAAGATACTAAGAAGAGTAGGCAAGAATACACGGAAGAACTGTACAAAAAAGATCTTCACAACCCAGATAACCACGATGGTGTGATCACTCACCTAGAGCCAGACATCCTGGAATGTGAAGTCAAGTGGGCCTTAGGAAGCATCACTATGAGCAAAGCTAGTGGAAGTGATGGAATTCCAGTTGAGCTATTTCAAATCCTGAAAGAAAATGCTGTGAAAGTGCTGCACTCAATATGCCAGCAAATTTGGAAAACTGGACAGTGGCTACAGGACTGGAAAAGGTCAGTTTTCATTCCAATCCCAAAGAAAGGCAGTGACAAAAAATGCTCAAACTATTGCACAATTGCACTCATCTTACATGCTAGTCAAGTAATGCTCAAAATTCTCCAAGCCAGGCTTCAGCAATACATGAACCATGAACTTCCAGATGTAAAAGCTGGTTTTAGAAAAGGCAGAGGAACAAGAGATCAAATTGCCAACATCTGCTGGATCATCGAAAAAGCAGGAAAGTTCCAGAAAAACATCTATTTCTGCTTTATTGACTGTGCCAAAGTCTTCGACTCTGTGGATCACAAGAAATTGTGGAAAACTCT
This sequence comes from Madoqua kirkii, assembly GCA_006408675.1. Lineage (NCBI taxonomy): Eukaryota > Metazoa > Chordata > Mammalia > Artiodactyla > Bovidae > Madoqua > Madoqua kirkii. The sequence continues at coordinate 27,404 of SJYC01012354.1, read as the reverse complement.
GAAAGAGATGGGACTACCAGACCATCTGACCTGCTTCTTGATAAACCTGTATGCAGGTTAGGAAGCAACAGTTAGAACTGGACATGGAACAACAGGCTAGTTCTAAATAGGAAAAGGAGTACGTCAAGGCTGTATATTGTCACCCTGCTTATTTAATTTCTAGGCAGAGTATATCATGAGAAACACTGGGCTGGAAGAAGCACAAGCTGGAATCAAGATTGCTGGGAGAAACATCAATAACCTCAGATATGCAGATGACACCACCCTAATGGCAGAAAGTGAAGAGGAACTAAAAAGCCTTTTTGATGAAAGTGAAAGAGGAGAGTGAAAAAGTTGGTTTAAAGCTCAACATTCAGAAAATGAAGATCATGACATCCAGTCCCATCACTTCATGGCAAATAGATGGGGACACAGTGTCAGACTTTATTTTTTGGGGCTCCAAAATCACTGCAGATAGTGATTGCAGCCATGAAATTAAAAGATGCTTACTCCTTGGAAGGAAAGTTATGACCAAGCTAGACAGTGTATTTAAAAGCATAGACATTACTTTGTCAACAAAGGTCTGTCTAGTCAAGGCTATGGTTTTTCCAGTAGTCATGTATGGATGTGACAGTTGGACTATAAAGAAAGCTGAGCGCCAAAGTATTGATGCTTTTGAACTATGGTGTTGGAGAAGACTCTTGAGAGTCCCTTGGACTGTGGGGAGATCCAACCAGTCCATTCTAAAGGAGATCAGTCCTGGGTGTTCACTGGAAGGACTGATGTTGAAGCTGAAACTCCAATACTTTGGCCACCTGATGCGAAGAGTTGACTCATTTGAAAAGACCCTGATGCTGGGAAAGATTGAAGGCAGGAGAAGAAAGGGATGACAGAGGATGAACTGGCTGGATGGCATCATCAACTTGATGGACATGAGTTTGGGTGAACTTCGACAGCTGATGATCGACAGGGAGGCCTGGTGTGCTGCAGGTCATGGGGTTGCAAAGAGTCGGACATGACTGTGACTGAACTGAACTGAATGGCACCAAAGCACTAATAGGAGAAAGTATTGAAAATAGTTGTCTTAGGAGACTACCTTGGATGTTTACAAAGAAGTGGGAGAAGCTAATACACAGAGAACTGAAAAGAGAACCAGGAACTGAAAGTCACAATGAGTTTTAAATGCAAGATCAGTCAGGATGAGAAAAGAAAGGGATTAAAGTTTGGGAGGTGATGGTGTAGGGGAAGAAAGACTTTTCCTCTAATATCTTAGGTTCTGTGCCTGGGGCCCACATTTTGAGTTGCAAAAGACAGGTTAACAGAAAAGAAAAATTACAAATTTTATTTGATATTAATATTTTATGTGGCACTGGGATTTCATAGGAAGAAATGAGAACCCCAAAGAAGCATTTAGACCTGGGGGCTTTCCTACTTGATAAAGAGCAATAAATTGTGGAGACGTGATAAGACAAAAGAAAAAGAAGTTAGGGCCAGGGCCGGTAAAGGGTGACTAGGAAATAGGTGGGGGAAGTTAAATGTTGATAAGCGTTATTTTATTTCATAGGTTATTTTCAGCCTTATGTTGGCATCCACTTCCTGTCTCTGGTGTTAAGAATGTTCTCTTCTTCCTGATATAAGGAAAGCACCTTTTTCACTGGAACTCTTATACCCTGCTTTCAGGTAGAAAGGGAGAGGGCACAGGACCCTTCTGCACCTGCTATTTCTCAATTGCCTTCAGTTCAAAATAACTAATACGGTTAATTAAGTGTCATATTTGGGTGGCATGCTATAGTCATCTTCAGGGGAGGCCAGAGATAGTGTCTGGAGGCCATCCTCTCTGACCTGGAGGTCAGAACTTCCTCAGAACTGCCTTTCAGAAACTTGGGGTAGTCAGAGATAAGAGAACGCTTCCAGTCCAGAAGTCTGATGTGAACTGTGTGCTCAGGACGTTTCTCTGAGCACCGTGAGAACCCCTTTATTTTGAAGAGCAGCAGTGCCACGTGCGGTTCCAGTAGATCTGGAACCGTGAGCACAGAGGTTGAACCATTTCTTCTAAATCAATTGCTGGCTCTTCTGCTGACCAGCTGTGTGGCCTTGGTCAAGAGGACTAACCTCTCTGTGTCCCTCAGTTTTCCCATTTGTGAAAGGAGAGTCAAGGTGGCTACTGAGAGGCATATGTGAGCAACCCATGGTCAACTCTGATGAGCTCTCAGAAATGCTTGATAAGTGAGTTGTTGCTTTATTATGAAAATGGGATAAAGCTCACTGACTGAGCTTTTGGGATGGAGCTGGCTCTAGTTTCACTGTCTAGTCTGCTTTTAGTCAATGCTGGGTACTTTGGAGTTTGCTAGCTGGGATTAAAAGGGCCATCTGTAGCAGTGGAACACACTGTGCTCTGTCAAGGGAATGACCTGGGTGGGATGGACGGTTTAGTCCGTGCCTGTAAGCTTGGAAACCCCGTGATGAGTACAACTGGGAAATGTTACTGTCTGCTGGCACCTTTTCTTCATCATCATGGTGACAGACAGAGCTCTTTCCCACTCTTTTTTTCTGGAGGTTTTTTCATCCCTATACAGGAAATCTATTCCCAGCTCCTGGATTACCCTTACAGGCAGACCTGTACAATTGCACCCATTGTTTGTTATTTGGTCATAGTTTTAACTTAAAAAAAAAAAATCTGTATAGTTTGCAACTTGATGACTGTTTCTGTAACAACCATCACTGTAACAGAGATAATGGCACCCAAGGAATGAATAATTTAGCAGGAAAAATCAGAATCTCAACATAAGCTTCTTTAAAAAGATTTTCTGAATGGAAGATGAGATAATCTGTTTGGTGTAGAATAAATTAACCCCTTTCTTTTGTGTTCAGAACTTCTTGGAAGATTGTTCATATCTTAAAAGAGTGAAGTTAAAACAATTAGGCATTAGCTCTTCCCAGGTGGCTCAGTGGTAAAGAATCTCCCTGCCAGTGCAACAGACACAGGAGACGTGGGTTTGATCCCTGAGTCAGGAGGATCTCCTGGAATAGGAAAGAGGCAACCCAATCCAGTAGTTTTGCCTGGAGAATCCCGTGGACAGAGGAATCTGGCCGGCTACTGTCCATGGGGTCACAGAGGTGGACACAACTGAGCGACTGAAAAACAAAAACATAAATATATAAAAGAGCATCCATGCAAGATATTCTTATTGTATGAAAAGTCCTCTGAATGGTTAGTGCAACAGCCTAACAGTCTGTTTCTAAAAATGTCTTTCACACATAGAGCTCGATTCTAGACCTCTCTGTGGTCACACCAACCCTGACTCTTACTGATTGGAAAACCAAGCTGCTTCGACTCCTTACATGAGGTACAGAAACTAACTCTGATGAGACTCCAGCACTGCATGCTCTTAAAGATAGGATGGGGCCGAAACCAGTCTTGTGATGCATTTTTCTTATATACCAACAGTGTTTGCCAGTGTTTCTTAATGGAAAATAGGATAGGCAAAGTCCTAAATATTGGTATTGCCAAGCTCCAGAGGTGTTAAGGAAAATGTGGGGCCTCTATGAAATGCAAGTTGAAATGAAGAGGAAATAAATGAAGAGTTTAATAAATGATTATAATTTTTGACTGTAAAATTTCTTTTGAGTTAGATATCTGGAGAGCAGTAACCAAGTCGTGGTAGTAGAGTTTAAAGAAGAAAATATGTTTTTGGTTTCAGTATCTCTTTTAAATCATGCCTGGAAATAAGGAATGGATGTTTGGGTCTGCAGCTGGGAGGTCAAAAGGCCAGTGGAGAAGAGGTTCTTTTTTATTGCAAACATGTGAATTAATCATGACTCAAAAATGGAATTGGAAGAAAACCTGCAGCTGGAAAAGGAAATAAAAGAAAAAAATGTTTAATTCATTTATTTGTATAAACACACACGCAGTGTAAATATGTTCTGATACTTACCAGCTAGTTCTTGAAAATCGTAACCTGAAAAGTAGAAGCAATAGTGGGTTGAAAAGTGGGAAGAAAATCCAGCATTCCTATTTCTACTTTGGGCTCAGTTCACCTAGAATTTGTGCTTAAGTTGGTCTTCTTAACAGATTTCAATACAAAAGGCTTTCCTCACCCTTATTCACACCCTAAATCTGATACATTTCCAAGAGTAGGAGTTCAATTCAATGCCAGGTGAGCTCTTATGTGGCAGATTCTCAAAGCTGTAACAGGGCAGAAGCCACAGAGGAACACTGAGCGGGGGGATAAATGGTTCTTCTCCGCTTTGAAGTTTTTTTCTTTTCAAAATTTGATCTAGCTTTCTGTCTACCTATCTATCACCTATCTTTACCACAGTATAATGCACAAAGACATGTCTACCAACTTTACTCTATTTTTTTTTCCCCTTCTGAATTAGACTTTCAGAATTTACAACCCTGAAAACTGATTCTAGTCAATGTGGTTAGTTCTCCTTCACAATTACTGGCTACTCCAGAGGGCTGGGGTCAGAGGCTTGATTAAATAAATTACAGTTTCAAGTCCCTTTCAATAAACCATGTCAGGCTTTAGGCAACCCCAAACAATGCTCCCTGTTTTAACCCATAATGGGCAGTTGAGTTCAGTAAATGCCCTAATCACTGCAGCATAAATATTTATGGGAGAATTTTTCCAATTAAGGTAGAAGCTTGTTTAGATGCTATCAGTTTAGAGAGGGCTTTTCCAACAAGAAAATTACTGTTAAAAGACATCAGGAAATGGTTAAACTCCAGAAGGCTGAAAGGTCAGTGAGTCTGCAAATGCACTGGGGCTGTAGTTCTGTTACCACGGTCTACATGCATTAACTGCCCCCCAACTCCTTTAAATGGGGATTAAAAAATAGCCCTTTTTACCTAGGGAAAAAAATGTTGGTTCATTCATATAAAAAATATTTATGTTGAGAAATAAAAATGTGAGCCATGACTCAAACAGATTTAGTGTTAGCCCAACTTTTACAACAGGCTGTACATAGGTCTTACTTGTTTGCTGGGTTAGAGTATGGAGGGGGGTACTGATAATGGTATTGAATGATTTTCATAGTAGATCCTGTCAGCATGGACATCAAGGATTTCTGTTGCACACAATCTACAGAGATATGTAAACATGTGTTTTGTGAGCCCTATTATCAAGAAAGAGCTGTATAAAATCTGAAATGAGGAATACAGGCAGAAAAACTCTGAGAGAAGGAGAATATGTGATCTCGGTGGGAATTCATTAATCTACCAAACAGTGTAGCTGCATGTCTACCATACGGTATTTTACTCTAAGGAAAAGAGAAAAAGAAAAAAGAAAGTGGGAGAAAACAATCCCCATAGAATGCGAATACAAAATACCTTTGCCTGAAAATAAACGTGCTAACTTTATAGCAGAAGACACACAGGAGAGTATCCTAGGTCATACTACTGGAGCTGGAATAGTTATAGAAGTCTTGCCATCTGATTTTGATTTTTCTTAGATGATGGAATCAAGTGTTAAAGATTAAGGTTGAAAGTGAAGTGAGTATTAGTCACACAGTCGTGTCTGACTCTTTGCGACCCCATGAACTGTGGCTTGCCAGGCTCCTCTGTCCATGGAATTTTCCAGGTAAGAATACTGGAGTGGGTTGGCATTTCTTTCTCTGGGGAATCTTCCCAACCCAGGGATCAAACCCATTGCAGCTGGATTCTTTACCATCTGAGTCACCAGGGAAGCCCAAAAGATTAAGGTTATGTAGTAACAATTTCAATAGTTAGTTAGCTATGGCAAAAAAACACAGCATAAACCACATAAGGGTGAAGACTGGTCTATATTCAGGTGACTTGGGTCTCTGGAAGCCAAAGGTATGAATGATTCTTTCTAAGTCACAGCTGTGGCAAAACCAAAAGGCAACGAGACACCTGGAAAAAAAAATGAGACCATAAAGAGAGGCATTTGCCATTTCATAATTAAACTGGAAAGACACTTCACTTTGATCCCCTGTCCAATCCCTACACCCATCTCAGTCCTCACAGTGAACCTGAAGAAGGCCCCTGAGCCTAATCTTAGCGATGACTTTGGCTTTTGCCCCAACTGCCCTTTTCCTTCTAAGACTGTGAGTTAAGTAAGCCAGCACTTGGAACTGCACAGGTAATGGAGCCCAAGGGTTTCCTGGAGTAGTTCTTCAACCACGAAGGTGCCACCTGCAGTTGCACAGAGTGTGGCTTTGAGAGAGAGCCACTCTGCAGCAGTGACATTCTGTCAGCGCTGACTCAGGTTCTGCAGGGGACATCCCTGGGGCCGGCGGAGTGCAGGGCAGGTTGTCTACTAAAATTTTTACCCTACTGGGGTTGACTTTGAGCAAGGAATTTGAAGTAAAACATTTCTAATACTTATTATTGTTCCTGCCCTTCTTATTCTCTCTTTTTAAAATAGCATATGTTCTTATATTTCCCCTTGTATATTTTAACTTAATGATATTAGTTGCTACAGATTGAATTTTTCTCAAGAGGGAAACTGAAGCATAATGAACTCCACTTCAGTTCAGTTCAGTTCAGTCACTTAGTCATGTCTCACTGTTTGTGACCCCATAAATTGTAGCATGTCAGGCCTCCCTGTCTATCACCAACTCCAAGAGCTTGCTCAAACTCATGTCCATCAAGTTGGTGATGCCATCCAACCATCTCATCCTCTGTCTTCCCCTTCTCCTCCTGCCTTCAATCTTTCCCAGCATTAGGGTCTTTTCCAAGGAGTCAGTTCTTTGCATCAGGTGGCCAAAATATTGGAGTGTCAGCTTCAGCATCAGTCCTTCCAATGAGTATTCAGGACTGGTTTCCTTTAGGATGGACTGGTTGGATCTCCTTGCAGTCCAAAGGACTCTCAAGAGTCTTCTTCAACACCACAGTTCAAAAGTATCAATTCTTTGGTGTGCAGCTTTTTCACAGTCCAACTCTCATATCCATACATGACTGCTGGACAAACCACTGTTGGAACTCCACTTAACTGGGTTCATAAAACTGTTAGACACTGGTTAATGGAGCCAGTTACACAAACTTATATGTATGCCAACTGCTAAGTCACTTCAGTTGTGTCTGATTCTGTGTGACCCTATGGACTATAGCCCTCCAGGCTCCTCTGTCCACTGGATTCTCCAGGAAAGAATACTGGAATTGCTTACAATGCCCTCCTCCTGGGAATCTTCCTAACCCAGGGATTGAACCCTTGCCTCTTACCATCTGCCTGCATTGGCAGGTGGGTTCTTTACCACTAATGCTAGGCAAATTCTTATTCTACACAGACTTGTCTCTGTTATGTCAAAACATGTTTTAGTTGGAGAACTAGAGTGTCCAGTTAAAACAGACAATGTTCTATAGTATGCAGGCTAGAAGTCTGCTCAGATCTCTGGCCTAGATTTCAAGCAAGATGCACTTTTTTTTTAATGCTACTGTGGCTTGTTGCTACTGCTGCTAAGTCACTTCAGTCGTGTCTGACTCTGTATGACCCCATAGACGGCAGCCCACCAGGCTCCCCTGTCCCTGGGATTCTCCAGGCAAGAACACTGGAGTGGGTTGCCATGTCCTTCTCCAATGCATGAAAGTGAAAATTTAAAGGGAGGTCGCTCAGTCGTGTCTGAGTCTTTGCGACCCCATGGACTGCAGCCTACCAGGCTCCTCCATCCATGGGATTTTCCAGGCAAGAGTACTGGAGTGGGGTGCCATCGCCTTATGAACTAGCAATTGAGAAATAACTTAATTTTGAAAGTTCTTCTAAATTAGATCTCTCAGATAGGTGGAGATTTGAGGTTAAAGCTGATTCACTTTGGTTTTCTCATTTCCTATCTAAATTGTTTTAAAGATTAACAAAGTGATGTCGATAACTGCTTTAGGAAAATACTATGGAGTAGGCTGAAGACTCATTGTTAATTAAGAAAAGGAAGTTAATCTTCTTTTTGCATCTTCTTAGGTCTGTTTGAAGAAACTGTCACAGACAATTTTAAGGGCTTTGACAGGAATGCTGGATCATTGTGATGAGCACACTGGGGCTTTGGTGGACTGGCTATTTCCTTCCTTGTCTACAGTCTTGACCATCTGTAACATGCAATAATATTTTCTTTTCCTGACATAAGGTCTTTAGCATGAGTACTTAAATAAGTACTTTTCAAAATGGGTATTTTATTATAAAAACTGTAATCTGCCCTTTAAAAATAAGCCCACAGATTGTGAGAACAAGTAGAATCTTTTCAGTGTTAGTGTTAGTCTCTTAGTTGTGTTTGACTCTTTGTGACCTCATGAACTGTAGCCCGCCAAGCTTCTCTGTCTATGGAATTCTCCAGGCAAGAATACTAAAGAGGGTAGCCATTTCCCTCTCCATGGGATCTTCCTGAGCCAGGGATGGAACCTGACTTACCTATATTGCAGGTGGATTCTTTAACATCTGAGCCACCAGGGGAACCCAGAAATTTTTTAGGTTTCAGCAATAATATGTGGCAACACTTCTCCATTCAGGAAGTTTTCAAAGTGGTCCTTTGCACAGTCTTAATGTTGATGTATTAATCTCTTTCTCTAAGTTAAGTGAAGGAAAGGCAAAGAGAACATGCTGGGTTAATGCTCTTTTATGTTCTGACCCCAAAGGTTGAAAATAAGTTATTCTTGTTGATAATATGCTGTGATTTAAATTAGGAGAGGTCTTAAAAAAATTTTTTTACAGATAAGTGGGGCACTGTTTAACATATTATTCATTGCTTGTGCAGTGGCAATGACTAGCCCCAAATAAATAACTAAACCATGAAATCACCCATAAAATAACAAAATCAGAACATGCATGAGATATCTTAGGAAGCCTACTGTTTGTGTACAGATAAATGAACCCATCTGAAACAGCACTGAATCAAGCCAGGATTCCATTTCAACATAATGAGCTTGAGTCTATGGTGGACCAGTTGGCCAAGACTTTTGAGTAAACTATTCAGTTCCAACAATCAAATAAATTCTTAAGGATTTGGGGCTCTTTTAGTGTAGTTGTGGAACTGAGTAGTGTTCTGCACACTTGGATAAATAAGGACTACACTCAAGAAATTTGGGATTGGGATCTAATAGTAATTTCACATAATTCCCCCCTCCCCCTTTTGCTTTGTTCCTTTTGTTTTATTCTCGTGGAAACTACCATTTATGAGGGAATCCTTAATTTGTTGTTAATATAAGTTTGTATTATATTAGTCAAAGTGATGTAAAAGAAAGAATAGTTTTCATAAAATTGATGTAATTGAATGCAAAATTTGAGAGTACTATTAAATTTCTCATGGTGTGTGTTTGTTTCCCAAAGTTTACCATTTAATTAGTTAATTAATTTTACTTTACAATACTGTATTGGTTTTGCCATACACTGAGATGAATCTGCAACAGGTGTACATGAGTTCCCAACCCTGAACCCTCCCTCTCTCACCACCTTCCTCTTATCATCTCTCTGGGTCATCCCAGTGCACCAGCCCCAAGCATCCTGTATCCTGTATCGAACCTAGACTGGCGATTTGTTTCTTACATGATAGTATACTTCTTTCAATGCCATTCTCCCAAGTTATCCCACCCTCTCCCTCTCCCACAGAGTAGCAGCCCACCAGGCTCCCCTGTCCCTGGGATTCTCCAGGCAAGAACACTGGAGTGGGTTGCCATGTCCTTCTCCAGTGCATGAAAGTGAAAATTTAAAGGGAGGTCGCTCAGTCGTGTCTGAGTCTTTGCGACCCCATGGACTGCAGCCTACCAGGCTCCTCCATCCATGGGATTTTCCAGGCAAGAGTACTGGAGTGGGGTGCCATCGCCTTATGAACTAGCAATTGAGAAATAACTTAATTTTGAAAGTTCTTCTAAATTAGATCTCTCAGATAGGTGGAGATTTGAGGTTAAAGCTGATTCACTTTGGTTTTCTCATTTCCTATCTAAATTGTTTTAAAGATTAACAAAGTGATGTCGATAACTGCTTTAGGAAAATACTATGGAGTAGGCTGAAGACTCATTGTTAACTAAGAAAAGGAAGTTAATCTTCTTTTTGCATCTTCTTAGGTCTGTTTGAAGAAACTGTCACAGACAATTTTAAGGGCTTTGACAGGAATGCTGGATCATTGTGATGAGCACACTGGGGCTTTGGTGGACTGGCTATTTCCTTCCTTGTCTACAGTCTTGACCATCTGTAACATGCAATAATATTTTCTTTTCCTGACATAAGGTCTTTAGCATGAGTACTTAAATAAGTACTTTTCAAAATGGGTATTTTATTATAAAAACTGTAATCTGCCCTTTAAAAATAAGCCCACAGATTGTGAGAACAAGTAGAATCTTTTCAGTGTTAGTGTTAGTCTCTTAGTTGTGTTTGACTCTTTGTGACCTCATGAACTGTAGCCCGCCAAGCTTCTCTGTCTATGGAATTCTCCAGGCAAGAATACTAAAGAGGGTAGCCATTTCCCTCTCCATGGGATCTTCCTGAGCCAGGGATGGAACCTGACTTACCTATATTGCAGGTGGATTCTTTAACATCTGAGCCACCAGGGGAACCCAGAAATTTTTTAGGTTTCAGCAAATAATATGTGGCAACACTTCTCCATTCAGGAAGTTTTCAAAGTGGTCCTTTGCACAGTCTTAATGTTGATGTATTAATCTTCTTCTCTAAGTTAAGTGAAGGAAAGGCAAAGAGAACATGCTGGGTTAATGCTCTTTTATGTTCTGACCCCAAAGGTTGAAAATAAGTTATTCTTGTTGATAATATGCTGTGATTTAAATTAGGAGAGGTCTTAAAAAATTTTTTTTACAGATAAGTGGGGCACTGTTTAACATATTATTCATTGCTTGTGCAGTGGCAATGACTAGCCCCAAATAAATAACTAAACCATGAAATCACCCATAAAATAACAAAATCAGAACATGCATGAGATATCTTAGGAAGCCTACTGTTTGTGTACAGATAAATGAACCCATCTGAAACAGCACTGAATCAAGCCAGGATTCCATTTCAACATAATGAGCTTGAGTCTATGGTGGACCAGTTGGCCAAGACTTTTGAGTAAACTGTTCAGTTCCAACAATCAAATAAATTCTTAAGGATTTGGGGCTCTTTTAGTGTAGTTGTGGAACTGAGTAGTGTTCTGCACACTTGGATAAATAAGGACTACACTCAAGAAATTTGGGATTGGGATCTAATAGTAATTTCACATAATTCCCCCCTCCCCCTTTTGCTTTGTTCCTTTTGTTTTATTCTCGTGGAAACTACCATTTATGAGGGAATCCTTAATTTGTTGTTAATATAAGTTTGTATTATATTAGTCAAAGTGATGTAAAAGAAAGAATAGTTTTCATAAAATTGATGTAATTGAATGCAAAATTTGAGAGTACTATTAAATTTCTCATGGTGTGTGTTTGTTTCCCAAAGGTTACCATTTAATTAGTTAATTAATTTTACTTTACAATACTGTATTGGTTTTGCCATACACTGAGATGAATCCGCAACAGGTGTACATGAGTTCCCAACCCTGAACCCTCCCTCTCTCACCACCTTCCTCTTATCATCTCTCTGGGTCATCCCAGTGCACCAGCCCCAAGCATCCTGTATCCTGTATCGAACCTAGACTGGCGATTTGTTTCTTACATGATAGTATACTTCTTTCAATGCCATTCTCCCAAGTTATCCCACCCTCTCCCTCTCCCACAGAGTCCAAAAGTCTGTTCTATACATCTGTGTCTCTTTTGCTGTCTCGCATACAGGGTTATCATTGCCACCTTTCTAAATTCCATAAATATGTGTTAATGTACTGTATTGGTGTTTTTTCTGGCTTACTTCACTCTGTATAAGAGGCTCCAGTTTCATCCACCTCATTAGAACTGATTCAAATGTATTCTTTTTAATGGCTGAGTAATACTCCATTGTGTATATGTACCACAGCTTTCTTATCCATTCATCTGCTGATAGACATCTAGGTTGCTTCCATGTCTTGGCTATTATAAACAGTGTTGCAATGAACATTGGGGTACACGTGTCATTTTTGACTCTGAGGCATGCAAGTTCTTAGTTCCCCAACCAGAGTTGGAACCCAGGTCCCCTGCAGTGGAAGTGAAGAGGGCCTTAGGAAACATTACTACAAACAGAGCTAGTGGAGGTGATGGAATTCCAGCTGAGGTTTTGCAAATCCTAAAAGATGGTGCTATTAAAGTGCTACACTTAGTATGTCAGCAAATTTGGAAAACTCACAGTAGCCATGGGACTGGAAAAGGTAAGTTTTCATTCTGACCTCAAATAAGGGCTATGCCAAAGGATGTTCAAACTACTGTACAATTGTGTTCATTTCATATGCTAGCAAGGTTATGCTCAAAATCCTTCAATATAGGCTTCAGCAATATGTGAACAGAGAACTTCCAGATATACATGCTGGATTTATAAAAGGCAGAGGAGCCAGAGATCAAATTGCCAATGTTCACTCGATCATAGAGAAAGGAAGGGAATTCCAGGAAAACATTTACTTCTGCTTCATTGACTACACTAAATTTTTTGACTGTGTAGATCACAACAAACTGGGGAAAATTCTTAAAGAGATGGGAATAGCAGATCACTTTACCTGTTTCCTGAGAAACCTGTGTGCAGATCAAGAAGCAACAGTTAGAACCAGACATGAAACAATGGACTAATTCAAAATTGGAAAAGGAGTATAACAAGACTATATGTTGTCACTCTGCTTATTTAACTTAAATACAGAGTCCATCATGGGAAATGCTGGGCTGGATGAAGCACAAGCTGGAATCAATATTGCTGGGAGAAATATCAACAACCTCAGATAGGTACTCTAATGGCAGAAAGCAAAGGGGAACTAAAGACCCCCTGGATGAAGATGAAAGAGGAGAGTGAAGAAGCTGGCTTGAAACTTAACATTCAAAAATCTAAGGTCATGGTATCCAGTCCCATCACTTCCTGGCAGATAGACAGGGAAAAGTGGAAACAGTGACAGATTTTCTTTTCTTGAGCTCCAAAATCACTGTGGATGGTGACTGCAGCCATGAAATTAAAAGATGCTTGCTCCTTTGAAGGAAATCTGGCAAACCTAGAAAGCAAGTTTAGAAGCAGAGACATCACTTTGCTGACAAAGGTCTATATAATCAAAGCTACAGTTTTTCAAGTAGTTATGTACAGATGTGAGAACTAGACCATAAAGAAGACTGAGTGCTGGAGAAATGATCCTTTCAAATTGTGCTGGAGAAGATTCTTGAGATCCCCTTGGACTGCAATCAAACCTAAAGGAAATCAATCCTGAATATTCATTGGAAAGACTGATGCTGGAGCTCCAATACTTTGGACACCTGATGTGAAGACTCAGCTCATTCGAAAAGACGCTGATGTTGGGAAAGACTGAGGGCAGAAGGAGAAGGGGACGACAGAGGATGAGATGGTTAGATAGCATCACTGACTCAAATGGACATGAATTTGAGCAAACTCTGGGAGATAGTGAAGGACAGGGAAGCCTGGCATGCTATAGTCCATGGGGGTCACAAAGAATTGGATACAACCTAGAGACTGAACAGAATATATTAAAGTAAAACCACTAGTTACCAAAATCATTTTGTATACAAAAAGAAAAGCTAGACTTAAAAGGAAAGAAATGATTTTTTTTCAGTAACTGATTATAAACGAAATTATGTGAAGTTTGAAACTCCAGATGATCTGCTAATTTTTAAGATGGACATCATGATGATCTACAATTTCTTAAAATTAACTTTGGTTGTTCAGTTTGTATTGAAGCAGTTGATTTGCAATGTTGTGTTAATTTCTGGTGTTCAGCCAAGTGATTCAGTTATATGTGTTTATATATATTAATATATAAAATATGATTTTTAAAAAAAGAAATTTTTAAGATTTAAACTCAGTATTTGCTTCCAAGAAGTGGATTTTAATTATTTTCAGTAAGTGGTGGTGGTGGTTGCATAGGGAGGGGGAGATTCCATTTAGAATCTCTGAGACACAGGTTTATAATTCCAGAGTTGGCACTCGGGAGGACTGTGGCAGAGACATTGCTATGACTCAAGTACTTTCCAGCTAAGGAATGCATGTCTGGAAATTTCTTCTGAAGTGAATTGTTCCTTCTGCTGATAACTGTGGTGTTGAGAGCCACACTCTGCCTCACAATTTCCCTTGCCCTGTGGCGAGTCTAGACTATGCATCAGAAGTCATGTGTTCTGGCAGCTGGAGCCTTCTTTCCTAAGACCTTTTGAAAGCATCCATCTTTCACTTCTTTGTACACCTGCTGACAGTTTCTTAAATGGATCAGTGGTTTCCTTACTATTCTACAGAACTGATGACAGTTTGCAAGGGGGTATGAAAAATATCCCGGCCTTGAAGTTGTTTACACCAATATTCACAGATGATAAATTGGGCTGTCATTCTGATCTTACCATAGAGGGCAAAAAGGGGATTTAGTGGTGGCGTTGATCACAGCCATACAAGATGCAAATGGATCATACATCCATTACCAGATTCCTGCCTTTGCCACCATCTGTTCTTCTCCATCTCTGCTGAGGGTGGGTGAGGAAGACCTAATGGGCAATAGGAAGGAATTGATTCTGAGGAAAGGACATCTAGGAAACACAGTTGTAATATCCCACACTGGAGGCCTAGGAAATTTTATGTACCTTCCTTATCCTAAAGAGAGTTTTTATGCCTTCAGGGTTTTCAACTTAAACTGGAAGCTCTACTGTCTGGGGACTAGTTTATTACACATTTGTGTGTGAAGATAGGTGAAAAAAAATGGTCTCTTAGTGCTTGTTTCATGATTTTGTCTCTTTGGTTCACTTCCAAACAACGGAAATGTGTGGAGAGGCAGGCTAGATTATAGAGTTAAAAACATGCAATGCTATATTTAGGGGTTATTTATTTCTGATTAAATCTCTATATCTCAGGTTCGCAACTAATGAGTCATCTGGATCATTTCTGCAAAGCAACTTCAGTGTGGCCGAACCAGATTCTTTGTCCTATGGTTGGAGAGAGTAAGGCTGGTGAAGTCTGGCCATGTGATTAGCCACTGTCCTGCTGATCAAGAATCATCGCTTTGGGTAAGTCAATGTTTCCTAAAATCTCAGATTTCCAGGATCACCTGGAGAGCTTTATCAAAATATAAATATCCAGGTCCCACTCTAGCCCTGAGCAATAAGAATCTTGAAGCAGTGGTAGGGGGGCAGGACCTGGTTATCTGTTTTTTGAAAAAACTGCCCAACTGATCCTGATGCCCTGACAGGTTTGGGGACAACTATCCTAGAGGAGAGAAGACATGAATGGAATGAGAATATCATTTTTAATGACAGAAAGGCCACCTGACATGAAGGGACAGACTCATGGAGATTCAAAGTTGAGGTTTGATGAAGATTATTTTCATTGGATCAGAATTGTACTTACAAATCATTTTATCAAAGTTGGAATTTTTTGTTGAGAATCAGAAATATTTACTTTGTTAATAGCAGCAGTGGCAAATGGAAGCATATATATTTTTCTGACTTTTTTTTTGTAGGAAAGTTCAGAAATGAACTTTAATTTAGAAGTTACCCTGAGGTACAAGGCTGACAGAGGAAAGAAGTGAAATTGATGAAAACTGGCTATCTGATCTGTGGGCGGATGTATGGATGAACAAGGGAAAGCACTGATTTAGCTGCTAAGTTATTTTCAGGATTATTGTTTTGTGCTCTCTGTGGTGACTCTGCCTTGAGAGCGACTCCAACAGGGTACTGACTATTTAAATGTTTAAGCAGTTACTTGAGATTGGCAGAATGAACTTCCAGGGGTGTGTATGAGGAGGCTGGGAGAGGGGTAGGAAGAAGCTGAGAAATTTGGGAGGAAACAAGGGTTAAATATCATTGCATAGAAATAAAGAAACAGATGTAGAGAAAAAAACGTGTGGATACCAAGGGGGAAGGGAGGAAGTGGAATGGATGGGGAGACTGGGATTGACATATATACACTGCTATTATAAAATACATATAAAATAGATAACCCAGTGAGAATCTATTGTATAGCACAGGTAAGTTTACTTAATGCTCTGTGATGACCTAAGTGGGAAGGAAATACAAAAAGAAATAATATATGTATATTTATGACTGATTCACTTTCCTGTAAGGCAGAAACTAACACAATATTGTAAAGCAGCTATACTCTAGTTTAAAAAACAAATCACTGCATAGTCTGATAAAGCTTGAGGAGAAAAGATTTTTATAGGGACAGGATGATTCTGTTGCACCCAGGTTTTGTAAGCCTGCTGGAACAATAGTGCAAGCTCTGGCTCCTGTCCCACTTTAAGAATATAATAACCAGTTGACATTAGAATTGTAAAATTTTTGTTTTAGAAAGTGTAGGTGTACAAATCTGGATTCCTTAGTTACAAAAATCCCCTTGGGAACTTCAGACCAGCAGAAAGGAGCCTGTCTTGTATTATGTAAAGTCCTCCTCATCAGAAGGGGCCCACAGATCTCATAGCTGGAGAACCATTTTATCTCCTGAAGAAACTGGGTAGGAAGTAACTGAAACTGGTTTTCTAAGTGGTGAGGATCAAACCATTGGGAAGCCTTAGTTTGTAGTAGCAGAAGGACCAGAGCCCTGCTCTGGGATCTCCAAGTCCCGTTAAAGTTGTGCCATTGACTGAAGAGATAAGTGGTGATAAAGAGATAGAGAGTAGCTGGGCCAGGGCGGGTTCCAAATTAGGGAACAGCCCTAATTTGAACCCTGCTACCCTTATCCCCTTCCTCTCCTCTCCAAATTATGGATGCTTGATTGTTTGCTTTTTAATACTGTCAACTTTCAAATGTAAGGTCCTAAAGGAACAAGGAATGCTTCATTTAAATGCTTTCATGTATATTTCCCAATACAGTGAGCACTGGTGGAAGGTGGTACCCCCATAGCCCACCGTGGCCCAGAAAGCTTCAAATTTTATTTATCTCCCTAAATCTGTGCTTTAGAAACATTCTAATTTATAAGATTTCTTGGAAGAGAATCTGGTGGGTTTCCAAGAAACTTCTTAGATGTGCTAGTACCAAGTTGGAAAACACTTTATCTGAATGAACCTAAGTTTTCTTTTGCTGGGTATTTACACAGAGTTAATATATAAAATGATCAGTTATAAACATCACATTAATAAAGCCAGTTTAACTAGCATTTAAATTCTCTCACAGGATACATATATGGGCTATGGCAAAGGATGTGACTAAATCACATGGATTTTTATTCATTATAAGAACTCTATTCAACACAATTGAGCAAGTGTTTGAGGAATATCTGGAAAGCTGACACAGTTTTCAAGGCACCAGAACGGCAGTGGAAGATCCAATAATTTTCTATAGTCCTGATACCCCCTGACCTGAAGGAAAAAAGCATCTGATCCCAGGTCTTAGGCTAACTTCATAACCAGCAGCACATAGCCTAATGAATCATGGTATCTGAGCAATAAATACATGTCAGAAGGAACTTAATGATAATGACTTACAAGCAATAATCTGATTTAGAAAAATATTAAATTAGGCCTAAATGGAAACGGTGCTTGAACAGTTCCATTTGAGAGACCCAGACTGCATTCTGTTAAGCAGTGCTGGTGAGCAAAGGGCATTTCTTTGGGCTGTGGCAGGAGCGTGATTGATGCGGCTGCTCCTGCAAGCCTGCTAACCAACTTATTATTACAGCAGCTCTGAGGTTTGTCGCTGGGCTGTGCAAACAAATGATCGACATCATGTGGGAATGGCAGTAAGTGGAAGGGCCTTGGTGGAAAACATCGTTTGTGAAACGGCTTTTGAGCCCAGAAGTTAGCTACCGGGAGTGTAAAAACAAAGGTCTTTGCAAGAGAGACAGTGAGCAAAGCATGATGGATAATCTCGACCATGCGCGTAATTGCTTCCAGGTGTCTGGCCACTTTATTACTCTCGGGGTTATGCTACCACCCTGACAATGTTTTCTTTCTCAAACACGATAACTCCTCAGAAGGCTGGTGCCAGCGGTTACTGTTACCTCCATCACCCTAGGTTTGACTTGGTTATAGCCCAGGCTCCAGACAACCGCCACATTAGGGAGATTTAATAAGGTGCGTGTATAAAATGGAGTTTAGGAAAAGCCAGCTGAGTGCTGGAAGTTTGCTTTCTCCATCTGGGTTATATTGTCCACTGCTACAAGTCATGATAATTTTTTTAAAAGGCAGGTTTTCTTCTCCTCTGTATGGCACTTTAAAAAATTTATGTATTTGTTTATTTATTTTACTGAAGTTTAGTTGATTTACAATGTTGTGTTATTTTTAGGTATACAGCAAAGTGATTCAGTTGTGTGTGTGTATGTGTATATATATATATATAGATATATATATGTGTGTGTGTATATATATATAATGTCTTTTTTCAGATTCTTTTCACTTACAGGATTTTACAAAATGTTGAGTATGTTCCCAGTCCTATACAGTGGGTCCTTGTTGATTGTATATTTTATATATAGTAGTGTGTATATGTTAATCCCAAACTCCTAACTTTAGGTAAAGTACATAGCTTTCTTTGTGTAAAACTGATTGGCTTTTTAATGCCTTTTTCAAAGATTTTTGGTATTCACAATTTAGTATTTAATGATTTAATTCAGATTTAAACAGAGTGAAAACATGATGTGTTCTTGCCTGGATGTCAACACATGGTAGTAAGAAAGTTCCAGAAGTTTTCTTAACCACCTGTTTTTCTAGGCTAGAAAATTGATCACAAAAGCTTAAGAATAATGTTGTATTTCATTTCTAAAATGTTATCCCAAGAATAGTCAATTCAAATCTTTATGCCCTTGGCATTTCTTAATACAGGCAGACTTAGAAACTTTGATCATCCAATATATGGTTTTAAAAACTGCTGAAAAATACCAAAATCTTGTAAATTAAAATAAATACTAAGAACATGTTTTAGCTATTCACAGTCTTACTGCCCCTCAATCTGTAGAATCAACCAAGAGGGAAGGAATATTTTTTGAAAGTTGGAAATGACAGATTTGATGAAAAAAATTATGATATGTAGGATAAAACAATAACTCGTCTAATCTATTTCACTTAAACATAATTTGATTTAAAACTTTCCTAAAACAAATATAAATAAATGTAAAAAATATATATATAGTATTACTTTATACTTTATCCTATGAGTATTTTTATACTATTACTTTAAACTCTCACAAGGAAAATGTTATCAAACTATGGGAATAATTTTACCTTTATTTAAATGTTTATTATTCTATTATTTTTTAAAAAACTTGGTTATCATGCCATCAGAAATCATCTTTCTTTCTAAACACAGACTGAACTTGTACCTGCAGGGTTAAAGTCCTGCCCCAGGGACAGAGGAGGACATTACATTTCAGGGCACCTGCAGTTGCATCATCATTCACCCATCTTTTCATGTTTGGGGTTCCTCTTCTCTTCTTTGACCCTGTCTATTTTAGTCATTTGGATTTCCCTGGTGGCTCAGACAGTAAAGAATCTGCCTGCAATGCGGGAGACCTGGGATTGATCCCTGGTTGGGAAGATCCCCTGGAGGAAGGCATGGCAAACCACTCCTGTATTCTTGCCTGGAGAATCCCATGGACAGAGGAGCCTGGTGGGCTACTGTCCATGGGCTTGCAAAGAGTTGGATGGAAACTGAGTGACTAACACTTTTCACTTTCCTTCACATTTTAGTGATAATTCAGGAAGGAGCTCAAAGGTTAGATCTTACATACAAAAGTTCTAATGTAGTTTTATTCACATGGTTCAATCAAATTTTACGCTGAAGATGAATTGTGTTTGAGTACAGACCTAATCCCAAAGGATGCACTGAAGCATCACTTTTGACCTGGGTGACGCCAAATGCATCTGTGTATTGGCAGGGGGCCCACAGCAGAAAGCAAGATGGTTATTAAAAAATATAATAGTGTGGGAATTGCAATGAATTTTAATAAACTTATCTTTCTACAATTTTAGTCCATTTCTTCTATAACAATATATAGATGTATGTGTGTGTGTGTTTATACATATATATATATATATATACACACATACGTATATATAAAATGCTCTTCCTTCTTAATAAAAGATGATCACAATAACTTTTTACTGTTCCACTGTACCAGCAAAAGACTTATTTTGTACAAAGCAATTTAAATGGAGACCTGCAATAAACCATTTCACGTGGTCTTTAGTACTGCAACAGTTTAATGATTTGTCTGAATTTGTTTTACATTCACCCTGACTGGAGTGGCAGGTTTAGAGTGGAGAACAGTTTGCAAGTAGGTGTTCCATACACACGTGGCCCGATTCTGCCTTTTTCAGGGCACTATCTTTTGGCCTGCTTTTGTACATTCTGCCCTTGTTTGCTGACCCACCTTTGCTGTGAAGGTCTCTCTTTCTCTGGAACCAGTTAAATGACTGACCCTGTTCTTTCAGACCCATTGGTTCCTGACCACCTCTTCCCATTCTCAAGTTGTTAAAGACATTTCTGAGTAACAGTTCCTGACTCCTCCCATGAGGTGCCTGGAACCTCTGTGAAAATAAATGTCGCCCATGAAATGCTTGGGTCCACAATGTGAACTCACTTTAGGGCTTTCCTCTGCGACCGTTACCTGAAACAGTTAAGAAGTCAAGTGAAGAAGGAACAATGGTAACTTTGGAAGAAGATAGCTGGGGAAAAAAATGTCTCCTCTTCATCCAGGACCTTGGAAAGGCTTTCAGCAAAGGAACCATGTCACGGGACTATTACTTTTTTCTTAATAGTGTTAAGTATTCTAGAATAAGGCCCCTGAAAAATAGGTGAGAAAAGTGAAAGCTTAATTGCTTATAGCAGGAGTGTGTATGTGTGTTAGCCACTCAGTCGTGTCTGACTCTTTGTGACCCTATGAACTGTAACCCATCAGGCTCCTCTGTCCTTGGAATTCTCCAGGCAAGAATACTGGGGTGGGTAGCCATTCCCTTCTCCAGGCGATCTTCTCAACTCAGGGATGGAACCCACATCTCCCACACTGCAGGAAGATTCCTGCAATGTTTGAGTCATAGAGACAGACCCCAGCTTCTTGGTGGTAGCAGAGGTTTTACATGTCATACAGGTGTCTGTGTTGGTCACAAGAAATAGGAATGTGAAAAGGAGATTGACAGAGATTTAACTCAACAGTTCTGTTTTCAGAAGCAGATTGCTGGAGTGGAACCAGTTTAGGAAAAGAATGCTTTGTGGCCAAAAAAAATGGTAGTTTGGACTTGTTTCTTACAATTCTTCTTACCTATGGGCGATGGAAAGATCATAAACTGTGTCCGCAGCACCGACTTCCTGTCGCTCCCCGAACACCAGATCGGACAAATCCACCAGGACTCTGCCTGCATGTTTTCTGCCTCTAACAGAGGGTGCTTGCATTTTCTCTGTCTCAGTATTCCTCCAGCTCTCCTTAGCCAAACCTTGACCATTCCAAATAGCTTAGCTCAATGTCATTTCCTGACATTTTTGCTGATCACCTTGACAAGGACTGATTTCTCCTTCTGAAATCCCTGTGGATTGATTGTAACACCGCATAACATTTACTCCCTATACCATTCCAGTGCAGTTTTATATTTATCTTAGTCCTTCTATTGGATTTATAATTACTTAGTGGAGAGAAAATTCGTAAGTGGTAGGTAGTGTTTTAATCACTGTTTGTATCTAATCTCTTTTAATCTTGGTGAGAGATTTCTAATCTAGGCATTATGGTCCTCATTTTTTAAATGAAGAAACTCATTTTAAAAATGAGGCCCAGAGAGCTGAAGGGGTTGGTGGAATCCCAGACATGATAATGGGGAAGGAGGGGATTTTGACTCAGGTGTGTATGACTGACTGCACAGAACGTAGTCTTCCAAATATTTCATACTGATGCTCTCAGAGCAGAGATAGGAAATCATTTTTATCCTCTCCAGAGACTATTACATAAATCATTGATTTAATTAGCAATGTTCACTAATCATTTGGCATTTGGCTTTGTAAACATTGTATTCTGTTTGAAGTGGTTAAAGATGACATTAAAGAAAAAGGAATGTGTTTTGTATTTGACATTGTGGTTAATTAATGACATGTCATTTTAACAGCATAGAGTTTAGTGATAGGATAAAATGATAGGAAAAACTGATCCATTGGACTGCTGCTGCTGCTGCTGCTAAGTTGCTTCAGTCGTGTCCAACTCTGTGCGACCCCATAGACAGCAGCCCACCAGGCTCCCCCGTCCCTGGGATTCTTTAGGCAAGAACACTGGAGTGGGCTTTTATTTTCTTCTCCACCATTAGACTAAAGGTCCTTAAATTTCTCCCTATCATTTTAGTGCATTTAAAAACAAGGATGAATTAAAGAAATGTTAGGGGCAATTAATTAATTTATTTAAAATACCAGTGGCAAATAGGAGACATGATGCTTTATCTAACAGATTAAGCATATATTGAACTCCAGGTCATCCTGAGAGCAAACAAAGTACATACAGTTGGTCTGAAGTCACTATTTCTAGGGGAGGAATAATTTTGAGTGCAGTTTAATGTAACATCCCTGGAATTGAGGTCCATCTCAGGGGAACCTGAGCCAGGTTGAAATAACAAGACCCAGTAGTCAGTGGGCCACATGGCACCCTGAGGGCCAAGTGAAGAACAAAGCACCCAGGAAGTGGTGGGTGAGACTACCCACTTTCCTCTCAAACTAATGAGGTCACTGGGGTTTGCAAAGGAGCCACTGGGCTTCCACAAGCAAGGAGAGAGGGCAGCAACAGAGTCAAGACTACAAAAGTCTCAAGGGTCAGACACCAAGTCTTCCTTGCTCATTCTCTTAATCCTCAGTACTCAGCAATTTGCTTGGTCCATAATATATATATATATGTAACTTGTCAAATGAATGGCTATCAGAAGTTGCATGGAGCTGTGCATTTGCCAACATACAAATCATGTTATATAAAATGTGAACTAGCATGTTGTATGAGACCAAAGACCCACTATTTGTGAATGCTTGTGAGACTTTTTCAAGATTATTCTGAGTTAGGTAGGAGGGAAGTGAGCTGAGGGACAGCGATTTTCAAGGTAGGAGCTATCCTGGCCCTCTGTTTCTTTCTCATCTCATATTTACCATGGGTAGGATGGATCAAGAAAATAAGAACCTGCTTATATATTTGTGCTGAGATTCCTATCATGGGAGATGGTGCCCAGATAGTAAGATGAATGGTCTTGGAAACTATTTTTTGTCTTTTTCAAGGATCGTTAAGTAAAAAGGTTTTTCCAAATCTTAAAGAGGCCCCACCCCTGGAGGAGGGCATGGCAGCCCACTCCAGTCTTCTTACCTGGAGAATTCCATGGAGAGAGGAGCCTGGCGGGCTACAGTCTGTAGGGTTGCAAAGAGTCAAACATAACTGAACAAGCACTCATCCATGCAAAGGGGCCCCAATAGTCAGAAAGAGTTAATATAACTTCCCCAGATTCTTGATATAGTCCTAGGGAATGACATGGTCTCAAGAGAAGCTATCTCCAAATTTAGTTTACAAACACAATAAAACCATCTCTGTGGTAAAAGATTTGAAGACATTATAAAATTATTTAATTAGGCCCTGAATTTAGCACCCATTTAGCTTACCATCTATAGTCTGGTATAATACTTCTAAGACTGCTGACTCTGAATTCCATCTTGAGCTTGTAAGCTTTTTAAAAACCCCATTTCCTTAAAAGGAACAAGAAGCCCTGCTTTTGTCCTTCATGGAGGAATCTACACCGGAAACAAAAGGTAACAGGGTTAGTTATTTGAACCAGATTCTTGCTGTCTGCAGCACCATTGACTAAATTATATCTGAGGCTCCAAAGACAGTTTACTCAAACTAGGTATAAGAGCTTTCTGTTGATCTTAGAGAACAAAGAAATCAAGACACACCATCCATCTTCTGCATTTCAGAATTCCTAGAAGATGCTTCTGCTTTTCTTTATTGAGATGTGATGTAAAAATTCATGGCAAAAGGCAGATGTTCTTAATTAGCACCTAGGAATATTGCTGATAGCCTATAAGCCTAGCCATTTGGTAGTCCCTAAATGAACTTGAGAAGCAAAGAAGTATTTTGAGAAAGGAGGAATGAAGAACCAGAGAAAAAGAAACTCTGTTAGACTGAGGAATGACCACAATTCTGTTGATGAATAAAGTTCTTGTTTCCAGGGAAGTGACATTTATTCAGAGGAAAGAAGGAGTCTTAAACTAGAGACATGATTTCTTTGGATCTTAAGGCAGCAGCCAGACCCCAGCGCAGGGCAGTGTCCTGCACAGTATTGCAGAGAGTGTCATTATGTTGCACTCAGTGTTGGAGTTTGCTTATCTATTTATTTTTTGACATTGTTGATTAAGCCGATATGGGAGTCCAAGGTCCCTGACCAGGTGCTCACAGAGTTGTCCTCTATGTCATTCGGTTCACCAGCGTCATCCATTTATCTATTGTTTAGAAACAAAGCATCAAACTCATAAAATGGTTAGGATTCATATCTAGTCCAGACGAACAGCCTAGTTATAAGGGAATTAGAGTCAAGGCTAGGAGGACAAGGTCAGGTCTTAGAATGATAGGTTACGTGCTAGACAGAATGGGAATAAGGTCAAAAATGGAAAAATCAAGGTCAAAGTTGGAAGTGAAGAAAGGTCACAGAGGGGATCACAAGGCAGAATGCCAGGGAAGCCACACTGATGCCTTTCTTCTCTCCTTCTCGAGGAGAAGTCAACTTGACTTCTGTGACAGAATAATAATGCTTTGGATGTGTATAGAACTTTTATACATAAGAACTTTGCTTCTATGAAATATTGACATTTAGAGAACTAAATGTTTACTTAAAATATTTTTCTTAAGAGTTTTTTTGCAACAAACATTTCTTTTGAATCTAAAATATAAATCCCATAAAAGCAGGACTGGGTTTCATTCACCATTGAATTCTTAATGCACAGGGTAGGATAGTACCTCATAAATATTTATTAAGTGAAAGAAATAGAAAGGAAACTCTTATGTACCAGGCACTATGCTGGACATGCAAGCTCCAACTTTCAAGAGATTTATTACAAAATTTAGGACATATTCATATAAAACAGAACACAGGGAGAAAATGGCATCAGAGGAGATCATACTCAATGAGTTTACAGAGTGGATGGAGCCTTCCTTGTGGTTGGGAAGTGGGGCTGATAAAGGATGAGTTCATAGGATCAGTTTTAGTCTATTTAGGCTCTCTAGGATGGGGTGGGGTTTAGGAATGGCAGGGATGGAGAAAAAAGTATTCCAGGTCCCAAAAAATGCATGAATGAGGATATTTGAGAAAGTGTAGGCAACTTGAGTAGTTAATTTCAGCTAAAGTGAAAGCTATATGGTGGAAGATCATGGGAGGTAAGGTGGGGAATGTGAGTCACGATAGCTTGGTTGGATTGATCCCAGAAAGGAGTGTAAATACCATAGAAATGAATTTGGGCTTTATTCTGCAGGATGGAGAGACACAGAGTTTTTGAAAAGGAGAGATGTGGCTAGGGTTGATCTTCTGCACAAATGCAGTAGGCAGCAGGAGAGGAGATAAATTCCAGGAAACTGAGGCTGGAGGCAGCTAGGGAGCCCTTCCCAGGGCCCAGGCAAAAAGCCATGAGCATTTGAACCAAGGTGAAACAAGCAGGTGCACATGGGAGGCATCACAGAAGGAGGGTTTCAGGTGCTGAAGGAATAGCCAGATCTAACTGATGTAGAGTTGGAGTTGTCAGAGTGAAACTTGGGAGAGAAAGCAGGATAAGGAAAATATTTGGAAGCCGTTTTTATAGAGCTGTTGGTTGAGACTGTAAAATTGAGCCAGGCACCAAGTGAGTCCGAGTCAAATGAACAGGGAATTTAGGAGCACCTAAATTTATGAAGATGGTTAAGTGGAGAAAATGTGGAGGAAAGATGATCAGAGACCAGAGGGTAAGGAGCATATATTATGGAAACCATGGGAGAGGATTTCGAGAAGTGAGTGTCCACAGCTTGTGAGGTAGGAAGGTGAAGATACAAGATGAGATAATACTCTATTGATGAAAAGTTCATGAGAGACACTAGAGAGTGCACAGTGTTAAAACTGAAGCAGTGCTACAATTCACTAATTCTGGAAGTTTGGAGGTTAAGTGCAAAGAGATGTATAATGCCTTGACTGAGATCTAAAGGAATTGGGAACAATCTTATGGGTAGGACTGGCTTGTGTTTCCATGAATGGAAGGATGGAAGGAGGAGGAGAAAGAGAAAAAGGGGGGAAATGGATGAGGGGGAGGGAGGGAGGGAGGCAGGAATAAAGAGAAAATTGATGGAGCATTTGGAAATATTCTAGAATCATTGGACAGTTTTTGTGATTCTTTCCAATAGAGCTTGGAAAAGAGGGCTTAGTAAATATGAGATGTCAGATTATCTATTGACTATTGAATGTTTACCTGAACTCTGCTTCTGCCAAGGCCCCAGTTGTGTTTTTGCAGATATTTTTCCTTATGATTTCTTATCATTTATTGTTTGGAGTGACCTTGGACTGTACCTGATCTGCCAGTTTGGAAACAGACTTTTGGTTCCAAAGTGTAAACACTTACTGTTGAAGTATTGCTATAACTTATTCATTTATTCATGTGAATGGCTCAGATTAGAATGGACCCATCGAGTTATTTTGTCCTTTTTAAGGATTATTTCTGCTTGTCTCTTGGCATGGACTTGGGCTGCTTTTGAAAATGGAAGCCAATGCCAAAATTACATGCATATTCATAAACTATAAACAAACACAATTATAGATACACAAACCGACACACCCCCTATAATAATAAAACTGAAACCAAAGACATCACACAAAGTACTCTTTTGCTTTGCTGGCAGAGGTTGTGGAAGGCTTTTTGTGATACTGGACTCAATTTTCAGAGTTTATTACAAGTCGACAATTAAAGATAGTACACACAAAAGAATTATTCTCAGATGTAGGATTGTAGTACTGTTTGCAACTAAAATATGCAGTATCTGGGGTGCTGTTTGAGGTTCACCATCCAGTACTTATAATTGTCTGTAGCCCTGGCTGTGTTTTCAACATATTCTTGGAAAAGTTCCTTTATTTGCTTTTTAGCATTCACGGGCCTTTGCAATTTGTTCTCTTATTTGGACTGTATAAACAGCATCAAGATGCTTTTTGCCTTTCATTCAAACAAACAATGCCTTTGTAACTAAGAAGAAAATTAGTAACAGGTGAAAGTTTATTTTTAATGATGTTGAGATCAAATTGCTGTTTAACTTACAGAACAAATTCCCCCCACGTCTCTTTTAATGTTTCAAAATTATTTATAAATTAAACTTAACCTCTAAACATGCGCAGAGTATAAAAATGGCCTCTTTATTCAGTATTACTAACAGAATACAAAGAATATTTCTTTGTTCTGATGCTTTTATTTGCAAATTTATTTTTATAAAAACTTTCATTGTAAAAGTTTACATAGACTT
>SJYC01012352.1:0-34280 GCA_006408675.1 Madoqua kirkii | reverse complement strand
GTTTTTTCTTTGTGTTAGTGCCAGGCTCCTCCCCTCCCCTTTGGCACTTCTGGAGTCAGCAGAAGCCTTTCAGAGGCCTCCCTGAGCTGGGGCCTTCCAGCTTGCAGAGGCCAGAATTCTGGCAAGAATCCAGGTCTTATCACTCAAACTCACTGTTGTTTCTTCTCTGGAGGGGGTAGGAAAAGGCAGACAATTTCATGCATTGCTTACATCCAGAAGAAGTCTTTATTTTGAATCTGTTCAAATAATATCTTTTTCAACATTTTCTATCTATAAAACTCAATGCAAATTTTGAAAAGGCATTTCAGCAGAAACCAGATTTCCTGACAGTTGCTTTCTATAATTCATTGGCTGGCTGTGAAGAAGCCTTTCATCCAACATAAAATGGCTTTCATTAAAATCTTTGTACCAAAGATAAAATAAAGAAAAATCTATTTATGAGGCCCAAACTAAATCTATTTTTACCATCTTATTTTGGCAAAAGGTTTCAGTTATACAAAATTATGGTATAAAGAGAACAAATAACTGTTTCTAGCACTTAGTTAAGAAATGAAACTTTATAAAAGGAGTGGAAACATCCTCTGTGCCTTCTCCACTTTTACACCTAACCCACAGATAATGATTGTCCAAAACTCAATGCTGATCATTTCTACTGTGGCTTTATATTCTAGCATGCTAAACCTTCAGAACAAATTTAGCAACCTAAGTCAACATACATGGAAGAGTGGAATAAAAATACATGGAAACTATGTATATGGCTAAAAAAATAGAGAACTTTACAGTCTCTCCACTTTAAATTTCATGATTTATAAAATGTGGGAAATACAGTGAATCAGCCAATTGGTTAACACAAAAGCAAATGACAAGTATGAAATCCAATCCAATTTTGCCATTCCTTTAAGTAAATTGCATCTATTCATTGCAGTTTTATTTGATTGAGTATATTATTATTACTCTATTATTGCAATTACCCTTGAAAATTTTAAAAATGAAAAAAACAAGATTTCTATTCCTAAGGATATGACTTGATTTCTTCCCATCCATCCTTCTGTTGATATATACTTATAAGACAGACCCTGTGAGGCTGTAAATTCAATTTGCACTGTAATTCAGCCACCTGGGGGATTAATCTTTGAGTTTGAGTTTTGGTTCTGAGACTTCAGAAACAGTGACAGTGCTGAGGCAACAGTTTTCCTTGGGTTTCTCCCCCAGCTTCCCTTTGTGGGTCCACTCTGGTAGCTGGGCAGCCTAGAGCCCCAGATTTACCTGCAGACTCCAGCTTGGCCACCTGCTCCTTGCTTCAGGAGAGATGACAAGTGGATTTCTTCTGCTGCATCAACTGCCCCCTGCTAAGAAACATAGTTATTACTTAGCCAAGAAGACATAAATCTAAGAGTTATATAGTCCCTTCCCCAGACCTGGAGTTGGGAGTTAATAGGCTTGTGTTCATGATTTTCTTTGTCCATGCTCTGCAGTCCACTGAGTGGCAAACCAACCAGTGTATTTTTTAATTTTCACTAAAATATTATTACTATCTGGTTGCAATTACTTGTTCACTTGAAACTTTATATACTATAATTATCCGATTATGTGATAATAGATGATGTTTAAATAACTGTCTTGCAGTAGCATGCCAGGACCAACCAATGTCCTCTTTACCAATGAGCACAGGGTCCCTGATGCCTTAAAGTCCAGCTTTATCACAGCAGTAGTTCCTGAGATTCCCACTGTTCCATGAATGCCTGTTCTCTGGAGCTAATTCTGGTGGCAGTAACTGTTGGTTGGGATTCAATTGGGGAAGCAGGAGCAATATGAGTATTATGAAACAGGGACTAGAAGTTAGTCTATGCTTTTGTAGGAGAAGCTGGAGACAGAGTCTGGAAAGGGGAGTTGGAAGATCAGAGAATATTTTTGTTAAGCAACTCTCCTAAAGCCAGATTCATTCACTGCTAGAGGTGAACACACACGAGAGCTGCTGGGAAAAATAAGGAAGACTCTGCATCTGGGGATGGACCTTCAGTCTCCAGCATCATCGACCAGCTCTCAGCAGGAAAAGCTGGATCTGGAGTGGGAGAAAGAGACCACAAGCTGGACCCCACAGCACCTGTGCATCGTCTCTTAACTGCATCTAACCACCGACTCTCAGAGAGTAATCGCCCTTGTGTCATTTCTGACCCTTGTATCTTGCCAGTTTCTCTTTTGGCCAGTTCCCACCTAGAACCCCATAGGAAAGAGGATTCTGGGAAACAAAGTTCTAGCTTTGCCAAACTGATGCAAAACAAAACCACCACACCTTCTTGTTCTTGGCCCTATTTGCTGACTTGGAATCTATCTTTAGACTCAGATTTTCTCATTCATTCTTGCTCAGACTTGTCTAGTACTTTCCCCCCTTACTATTGCTATTATACTGAGTTAGATCTACTCTTTGTCCATACCAAATATGTGAATTTGGTATGTCCTTATCTCTGATTTCACCAAAAATTTTGGGTTTTCTTATTTTAATGTTTATTTTCTGAGTGTCCTTAGGACATTTGTTATCCTTTGTCCAACATCTGAGATTGGTATGTCCTTACCTCTGACTTCACCAAAACAACTGGCTTTCTTATTTTATCTTTAGGACATTTGTTATCCTTTGTCCAACATCTGAGATTGGTATGTCCTTATCTCTGACTTCATCAAAATTACTTGGCTTTCTTATTTTATCTATGTTTTCCCAGCAGTTTTTAGAACATTTGTTTATTTGTGGCCACCAGCAATCTCTTGAACTTTATGAGTTCTTCCATCAAAAAACATAAGCTGCATCTCATTTTCCCTGCCTCCAGTGATCCACGTTCTGCAAATCAAGCTCACCTTCATGGCCTCAGATCGGTATTAACATTTTGGATGCAGTGATAGCAGAACTTTCTATGGGTGTGTTCTGTTCTGAGAGGTGTGCTGCTTGTTCCCACAGTATCTCACACCATGAGCATCCTGATACTTAAATAATTTTTGCATGCAGAGTCTCCAAGATGATTCTCTAGGCCTCTCAGAGGCTCCTATAGACTTCCTATGTCCTAATGTTCTTTAGTACAGCACTTCTCAAGCTTTAATATACTTAAGAAGTAAGTCTGGAATAGGACCTGGAATTTTATGTTTCTAGTAAGCTCTTATTGGTGGCAAAGTTTGCGATCTTGTGAACTAGTTGATACAGGCCAAATCTACTTTTAACTTTACTACTTTCTGCCATCAGTGATGAGGCCAGAGTAGTGGGGAATAAATAAGAACTGTATTAATTGTGAAAGATCCAGCTGGAAATCTGGAGAATACTGGTGTTCCTAGGATTTTAGGATGGTGAACCTCCTGCTGTAAATAGAAGTGTGACCATTATTTCTTTCTACCTTCAGGGTAGAGGGCCTTCTTACAACATTTTACTTATTATTTCATAAGCTTCTAAGTATGATTGGCAATGCTGGATGATCTCATGACTTCAGGCAGTATCTATACACTGTTGATCCTCACTTTTCTTTGTCCATTCCAGAACATATCAGTGACCCATGACTTTAACATATCTAACCATCAGTTCAACATTTTCACTTGGATGTCTCATTCTACACTTAACACAACCCAACTTGATCTCTGGCTTCAAAATCACTGGAGACAGTGACTGAAGCCATGAAACCAAAGGATGCTTGCTCCTTGGAAGGAAAGCTATGACAGACCTAGACAGTGTATTAAACAGCAGAGACATCACTTTACCAACAGAAGTCCATATATTCAAAGCATGGTTTTTCTAGTAGTCACAAATGGATTTGAGAGTTGGACCAATAAAGAAGGCTGAAAGCCAAAGAATTGATGCTTTTGAACTGTGGTGCTATAGAAGACTCTTGAGAGTCCTTTGGACAGCAGGGAGATCAAACCAGTCAGTCCTAAAGGAAATCAACCCTGAAGATTCATTGGAAGGCTTGATGCTGAAGGTTTAGTTTCAATATTTTGGCCACTTTATGTGAAGAGTTGACTCATTAGAAAAGACCCTGATGCTGGGGAAGATTGAAAGTAAAAGGAAAAGAGGAAAGCAGAGGATGGGATGGTTAGATAGCATCCCTGATTCAATGGATATGAATTTGAGCAAATTCAAGGGATAGTGGACAGAGGAGCCTGGTATGCTGCAGTCCATAGGGTCACAAAGAGTCGGACATGACCTAGTGACTGAATAACAGCAAATCTGATCTCATGATGTTTTCCTCAAACCTTCTCCACTCATAGTCTTTATCTTAGTCAA
Source organism: Madoqua kirkii (assembly GCA_006408675.1). Lineage (NCBI taxonomy): Eukaryota > Metazoa > Chordata > Mammalia > Artiodactyla > Bovidae > Madoqua > Madoqua kirkii. Next base: position 30,022 of record SJYC01012352.1, on the reverse strand, counting down.
TGGTAACTGTATCATTTGAGTTGCTTATGTCCAAACTTTAGAAGTGTTCAGGTTCCTCTTATAGCGAGTAATATATAGTATATCAGCAAGTCCTCTGCAAAATCCAGTTCTTAGCACCTACATGATTCTCACTCTTGTTTAAACCATCATCGATCACCGGGAGTGTAAGCATTCCAGTGCTCCTCTCCTTTCTCTGCCTGTCTGTAGCACCGAAGTTAAAGTTTTACTGATGACACAATTCATGTCACTCCTTTGCTTATAATATACCAGCTGCTCTTCTTTTCTTTCAGAATAAAAACCAAATTCCTTACCATGGCCAGCAAGGCCCTAAACAACTTGGCCCTTTGCCAATGTTTGACTGTATCTTTTGCAGTTTGACCCTTTACTGTTAGCCAGATTGGCCTTGCTCTCCAACACACCAGTCACAGACCTACCTCAAGGCCTTTGCACTGGTTAGTCTCCCTGTCTGGAACGTTTTCCCCAGATAGTCACATAATTTGTTCCTGCACTACCTTCAGGTTTTTGAAAGTCCTATTTTCTCAGTGAGACCTTTGCTGGCCATACTGAAATTCAGTCCTCTCTCCTGACTTTTCTTGTACTTTTTCTCTGCTTTAGGTTTTTTCCCCTGATCTTACTACCATTGACCATGTGCATGCCTTATCTTGTATATTATCAGTTTTTCTTACAAGAGTCCAAGTTCCATGAAAGAGAGGCTATGCTTTTTTTTTTCCCCCATTGCTCTTTATACAGTGCCTAGAAATGTGCCTGGCATGTAATAGGTGATCACTGAAGATTTGTTGGATGAATGAATTAATGGGAGAGAAGATAAGTTAGTTTTAAGACTGCCAGTTAACAAGATGTTCATTTTGGCCTTTTGGGTAGACATAGGCATAAAATAGGAGGATTCAGGTACAGTTAGATAAGATGACACTATACGGGAACAATTCTTTGCAGTAATGTTTATTTAGTACTAGGAAATATGGTGTACTAGATGTACAGAACATAATCTTTGCTCCTAAAAATACAGAAATCAAATTAAGAAAGAAAATATTTATAAAAACAGATGTAATACAAGCTGAGTGTTGGTAGGTGCTATAATCAAGTAACTTTTTCAAGGTTCACATGGATATACTGTGGTGGAATGGTCACTTTTAAAGTCTTACAAAACTGAGATGATACCTGTAATCATACAACCCAATGCTAAGTAAATGGTAACCATTATAAATAATAGCAAGTCTTCATAATAATGCCATTAGAAGTAGGAGAGGAGCTGAATGAAAGAGTGCTTGTCTCAGAATTGGCATTAAACTACCATAATTTTTCTGATTAGTTAAGCAGGACTGCTTATTATGTAAAATTGCAAAATTGAGCAAGGTCAAAATATCAAATGAGGAAATTGAAACTCACTGATAATTCTACCATCCAGAGCTAACCAATTTTGATGCATATAAATGAGATCATAAGGCATATTCTCTCTTGTATTTTTTTACTTATTTTATCTGGAAAATTTCTTTTCTTCAAGTAAACATCTTTTAAACATAATTTTAAGTGCCTAAAGTGTTTCCTTTTATTCATGTTATATAATTTTAACAATTATTCTCTAATTGGATATTTATGCCACTTTTTTTTTCAAAATCGTAAGTAATAATGTCCAATTTTTTATTATTTCCCTAGGATGGATACCACAAAATTATAGTCTTAGTCAAAGGTTTGATTGTGTTTAAAGAAAAACAAAACCCCAAACTGCTGTATAGTACATATCTTCTAAAAAGTACCAATTTACTTAGTATGAGAATGCATAAATCAATATAGATAGATATTTTCACCAGATACATAATTAGGAAAATGTAGTTTTCCCATGTTGTAATACAAACTCTTTAGTTCTGTGTTACCTGTTGACTTGGTGAATATTGAACTCCCTTGATTCCAACCAGCCATTTCACTGTTGTTAGGAAGAACTTGGAGGTGAAAGATTTGGATACTTGGGAGTGTAGTTCTGCTTTGCCCATCTATTTTCTACTTATCACTGGAAGGGTTGTTCTTACATGACATAAGTATGTTTAAAATGTTTTCTCTGAATCAGTGCTGGATTCTGCTGGTGAACCGTTTAAGAGAGGTGAGGGAAGAGAGCATTGCACATCACCAACCCCATCCCCCACCCCGACCCCAAGCACTGACCCTGGCAGCAAGCAAGCTTGGGAAACCTCATGATGCTAAAGTCAGTGCTCGTACAATGGTGGAAATGTCTTCTCAACTTCAAAGCATTAGCCAGAGTTAACTCATTCACCTTCATGCCATCCCTGTGAGGCAGGCACTGCTAGTTAGAAAAAAACTAGCTAATGACTATAAGATTCCTTTAAAATAAAAATGCTATCTAACTGCTGAATGCCAAATCATAAAAAGCAGATAAGTATTATTGTGCCAGTTTTATAGACTGGGGAAGTAGGTCATGGGTATTAAGTATTAAGTAACTGCCCACTGGGGACAGTGTAACTAAGGGTAAAGGAGAATTCATAATTAGAATCAGACATCCTCCAGTCTGAGAGGCTCTGCTCAGAGATTTGTACCAGGCCCCTTGGCAATGGTATTATGCATTGGGACCTATTAGGACCTGGGAACTGCTAGTACACATCAGCTGCTTGAAAGCGAAGATTCATAGCTTGTACGAAAATGCTCCTTATGTTTGGCAGTAAAAAAACTAGCTACAATTGAAGCCAGAGAAAGGTCATGGCAGAGTTCCTTCCTTTGAGCTTCTATTGAGTGGTGAATATGCTAATATAATAGCATCTCTATCTCCTAATAGTTATTTCTTTGACGTACATGTCTTTCACTAAAGACATCTCTGAGATCATGAATTGCTGCTCTTTTTTTTTTTTTCCCTGTATCCTTGGTGCCTGGCTCAGTTCATGGTTGTTTAGTCACTAAATTCTGTCCAACGCTTTTGTGACCCCTGGACTGTAGCCCACTAGGATCCTCTGTCCATGGGATGTCCCAGGCAAGAATACTGGAGTTGGTTGCCATTTCCTTCTTCAAGGGATATTCCCTACCCTGGGATCAAATCCACATCTCCTACATTTCTCAGTCAGATTCTTTACCACTGAGCCACCAGGGAAGCCCCTTACTTCATGGCATCTTGAATGAAATACAATTTCATTGAATGTACAAGAAAAAGAGAAGAATTAGAAATATGGCAGCATCATAATCTCATACAAGTATACCTGCTAAAAAAAGTACTTCAAGGATTCTTAACAAACACTCATATAAGAATCAGTTGTAAATATTTTGAAAAAATATATAGTACCTATGACAATCCAGCCTTGTAATTTATAATCTCTAAGATCTTTTTGATGAGACTCTAAAATTAATCCTGATATTCACTACTTATAGAGAATATATAATCTGTTTCCTTGAAAATCGTCCAGTATCCTCTTATCACTTTACTGTTGAATGACATAGAAATCCCTTTTACATGATACACTTAATTTAGTGAACAATATGAAAAGGCAAAAAGATAGAACCCTAAAAAATGGAATCCCCAGGTCAGTAGGTGCCCAATATGCTACTGGAGATCAGTGGAGAAATAACTCCAGAAAGAATGAACAGACAGAGCCAAAGCAAAATCAACACCCAGTTATGGATATGACTGGTGATGGAAGTAAAGTCTGATGTGGTAAAGAGGAGTATTGCCTAGGAACCTGAAATGTTAGGTCCATTAATCAAGGTAAACTGGAAGTGGTCAATAGGAGATGGTGAGCATGAACACTGACATTTTAGGAGTCAGTGAACTAAAATGGACTGGAATGGGTGAATTCAACTCAGAAGACCATTATATATACTACTGTGGGCAAGAATCCCTTAGAAAAAATGTAGTATCCATCATAGTAAAAAAGAATCTGATGCAGTACTTGGATTCAGTCTCAAAAACAACAGTAATCTTTGTATGTTTCCAAGGCAAACCAGGCAATATCATGGTAATCCAAGTCTATGCTCTGACCAGTAATGCTGAAGAAGCTGAAGTTGAATGGTTCTATGAAGACCTACAAAGATATCCTTTTCATTATAGGGCACTGGAATGCAAAAGTAGGATCAAAAACCACCTGGAGTAATAGCAAATTTGGCCTTGGAGTACAGAATGAAGCAGGGCAAAGCCTAATAGAGTTTTGCCAAGAGAAAGCACTGGTCATAGCAAACACTCTCTTCCAACAACACAAGAGAAGACTCTACACATGGACATCACCAGATGGTCAACACTGAAATCAGATTGATTTTATCTTTGCAGCCAAAGGCGGAGAAGCTCTATACAGTCAGCAAAAATAAGACCAGGAACTGACTGTGGCTCAGATCATGAACTCCTTATTGCCAGATTCAGAGTGAAATTGAAGAAAGTAGGGAAAACCACTAGATGATTCATGTATGACCTAAGTCAAATCTCTTATGATTATACAGTGGAAGTGAGAAATAGATTCAAGAGATTAGATCTGATAGACAGAATGCCTGAAGAACTATGGGCTGAGATTCATGACATTGTACAAGGTGCAGTGATTAAGACCATCACCAAAAAAAAGAAATGCAAAAATGCAAAATGGTTGTCTGAGGAAGCCTTATAAATAGCTGAGAAAAGAAAAGATGCAAAGAGCAAAGGAGAAACGGAAAGATAGACCCGTTTGAATGTAGAGTTTCAAAGAATAGCAAGGAGAGGTAAGAAAGCCTTCCTCAGTGATCAGTGCAAGGAAATAGAGGAAAACAATAGAATGGGAAATATTAAAGATTTCTTCAAGAAAATTAGTGATACCAAGGTAATATTTCATGCAAAGATGGGCGCAATAAAGAATAGAAATGGTATAGACCTAACAGAAGCAGAATATATTAAGACGAGGTGGCAAGAATACACAGAAGAACTGTACAAAAAAGATCTTCATGACCCAGGTAACCATGATGGTGTGATGACATGCCTAGAGCAAGATATCTTGGAATGTGAAGTCAAGTGGGCCTTAGGAAGCATCACTATGAACAAATCTAGTAGAAATGATGAAATTCCAGTTGAGCTATTTTAAATCCTAGAAGATGATGCTGTGAAAGTGCTGCACTCAATATGCCAGTGAATTTGGAAAACTCATCAGTGGCCACAGGACTGGAAAAGGTCAGTTTTTGTTCCAGTTCCAAAGAAAGGCAATGCCAAAGAATATTCAAATTACTGAAAAATTGCACCCACCTCACACGCTAGTAAAGTAATGCTCAAAAATCTCTAAGCCAGGCATCAATAGTACATGATCCATGAACTTTCAGATGTTCAAGCTGGATTTAGAAAAGACAGAGGATTCAGAGATCAAATTGCCAATATCCATTTGATCATCAAAAAGTAAGAGAGTTCCAGAAAAACGTCTAATTCTGCTTTATTGACTATGCCAAAGCCTTTGACTGTGTGGGTCACAACAAACTATGGAAAATTCTTCAAGAGATGAGAATACCAGACCACCTGATGTGCCTCTTGAGAAACCTTTATGCAGGTCAGGAAGCAACAGTTAGAACTGGACAGTTAGAACATGGGACAACAGATTGGTTCCCAATCAGGAAAAGCGTATGTCAAGGTTATATTGTTGTGCTGCTTTTTTTAAAAAATTTTATTGTTTATTTTATTTTTTTAATACTTTATTCTACTTTATAATACTGTATTGGCTTTGCCATACATTGACATGAATCAGCCACAGGTGTACACAATCTCCCAATGCCAAAGCCCCCTCCCACCTCCCACCCCACACCATCTCCCCGGATCATCCCGTACACCAGCCCCAAGCATCCTGTATCCCGTACTGAACATAGACTGACACTTCATTTCTTATATGATAATATACATGTTTCAGTGCCATTCTCCCAAATCATCCTACCCTCTCCCTATGCTGCTTATTTAACTTACATGCAGAGTTCATCATGAGAAATGCTGGTCTGGATGAAGCACAAGCTGGAATCAAAAGAAATATCAATAATCTCTGATATGCAGATGACACCACCTTTATGGCAAAAAATGAAGAACTAAAGAACCTCTTGATGAAAGTGAAAGAGGAGAGTGAAAAAGTTGGCTTAAAATTTAACATTCAGAAAACTAAGATTATGGCATCTGGCCCCATCACGTCATGGCAAATAGAGGGGAAAACAATGGAAGCAGTGAAAGACTATTTTGGGGGACTCCAAAATCACTGCAGATGGCGACTGCAGCCATGCTTACTCTTTAGAAGAAAAGTTATGACCAACCTAGACAGCATATTAAAAAGCAGAGACATTACTTTGCCAAGAAAGGTCCATCTAGTCAAAGCTATGGCTTTTCCAGTAGTCGTGTGTGGATGTGAGTTGGACTATAAAGAAAGCTGAGCACTGAAGAATTGATGCTTTTGAACTGTGGTGTCGGAGAAGACTCTTGAGTCTCTTGCCCTGCAAGGAGATCCAACCAGTCCAACCTAAAGGAAATCAGTCCTGAGTATTCATTGGAAGGAATGATGCTGAAGCTGAAACTCTAATACTTTGGCCACCTGATGTGAAGAACTGACTCATTTGAAAAGACCCTGATTCTGGGAAAGATTGAGGGGAGGAGGAGAAGGAGATGACAGAGGATGAGATGGTTGGATGATATCACTGGCTCAATGGACATGAGTTTGAGTAAGCTTCGGAAGTTGGTGATGGACAGGGAAGCCTGTCGTGCTGCAGTCCATGAGGTCACAAAGAGTCAGACATGACTGAGCAACTGAACTGAACTCAACTGAGAGATACTGATAGAAATAGAAGAGAAAATCACATGGTTTTACACTTTATATTTCAGGCACTGTCCTTGTTGCTTGCGTAAGTGATCTTACTCAGTCTTCACAGTGACTGGGCAGTGCAGATGTGATTGCACTGATTTTCTTTATTTAAAGATGGGGAATTTGGACCTTCATATTTTAAGTTGAAGAAGGAAATTACAACCCACTCCAGAATTCTTTTTTGGGGGGAGGGAACACCCACAACACCTAACAAGATATGATAAGGGCCAGGCTTTCCATAAATTTAGTGTTTATCTTCCAATACCCTCTTTCCTTCTCACTGTTTGATTCTTTTGTCCATTTCAAAATCAAAGACAATAGGCATGGTGGGTGGCTTCTCTGGCAGTTTCTTAGGGAAAATGCATCCACTGTAAAGAATTCCAGAATCCAGTTTCCATGCTTTAAATTTGTAGAGCCCTGCATCTATAGGATTACATTTCTTGGATTTTGCACTCATTTCCAACCCCTTTTGCTGCATTTTCTGACTCTTGCTTCTCAGCACTTTTTAGGATCTTCTGTGTATGGGAAGAAGAATCCAGATCAAGTTCAAGGGAAGTTGTGATGTTCTCTGCCCTTGTAGGAGTCCATATTTATGAAGAAGCACTGTGGGAAGAATCTTTTGGTAGCCACCACATCTTGGATCCTCTGGAAGAGCTACATTTTCACATGGAGCTCTTTCCCTCCTGAATCCTCCTGCCTTTGTTTGGAAGAAGAGAACTCAAAATCCACCGAAGAGGGTGAGGATGAGGAGCAGTCGGGAGTGATAAGAGCTCAACAACTGCCCCATGATGGGAAACCTTTTAGGCCCCAAATCCCACTGAGGAGAGCTGTGGAAACAGGCCTTTTTCTTTTGATTCAAAGAAGTCACTTACAGAAGGAGAAGAAAATACAACAACTACAGAAAGGGGAGGTGCCCAAGTTCTAGGCTCTTCCTTTGCCTCGTTTTACCACCATTAATCTGAAGGAGAAGAAGATGAAGAACACAACTCAGACTAAGCCTTCTGCTTGGAGCCTGGCAGAAGAGGTGCCTGAAGGCACAGACTTGAATTCTCTCCGTGCCCCGGTGACAAAGAAGGTTCCCTCCTGGTGTGATGGAAAGAGCAGCTCTGGTTCCTGGATGGTGTCTGCAGCTGAGGCTAATGGTGGAGTCAACTGGAGAACTTGGGTGGTACCCAGGCAGACAAGGGCAGCTCACTTACAGTAGTTTGTGTTGCTTCCATCTTCCTCCTCTTTTTCATATATAAGTCAGAATATATAGTTGATGTAGTTTGTAATTTGTTCACTTAAGGGCTTCCCTGGTGGCTCAGAGGGTAAAGCGTCTACCTACAATGTTGGAGACCCGGTTCGATCCCTCATTGGGGAAGATACCATGGAGAAGGAAATGGCAACACAGTCCAGTAGTCTTGCCTAGAAAATCTCATGGAGGGAGAAGCCTGGTAGGCTACAGTCCATGGGGTTGCATATAGCTGAACACGACTGAGCAGCTTCACTTTCTTTCCAGTATTCTTGCTTGGAGAATTCCATGGACAGAGGAGCCTAGTGGGCTGCAGTCCCTGGGTCACAAATGTTGGGCATGACTGAGAGACTAAGCACACACACACGTTTCAATTGGTTGCCAAAATATTGGCTCCTCTCTGTGCACTTATGCTAAACAGAAATATGGAGACAAAGTTATGGAGAAGGAAAGAATGGCTTTATTTCTTTGCCAGGCAAAAGGGGAACACAGCAGGCCAAGTTTCAAGAACTTGCCCCCTTCCCTGGGGGATAGATAGGGAGAAGAGGAGGTATGGGATAAGGATCAAGGCAGTAACAGTTGCTGACAAGATTAGGGTGTGTCAGTCAGTCAGTTCAGTTGCTCAGTCCTGTCCGACTCTTTGTGACCCCATGCACTGCAACACGCCAGGCCTCCCTGTCCATCACTTTGATGGTTAAGTTCATCAAGGCCTTGCTCAAGGTAAGCTGTTTGCTATCTTTAGGAATTAGCTGACCTTTGTAGGGTCAGTTCCTTCCCTAGTCCATAAACCACCAAGATGTCAAAGCATTATAAAATATATAAACATTTAAAAAATACGATTAATACACCCTCTGTTTTTTAATTAATATACCAGAATATAGTCAGTAGGAAATAGACTCAATACAGTTCCCATTTAAAACCTATAGCAGCAAGGAGAAATGAAGCTGTGGAAATAGCTTTAGGATATACATAGCAGATATCAAGGCAAACAGCTTTTTAGAATTTCTTTTAAGAATATTTAAAAATAGGAATTAATGATTAAGTTCCCAAAGATTTACACTTGTATTGCACTACAGTTCAGTTCAGTTGCTCAGTCACATTTGACTCTTTGTGACACCCCGGTCTACAGCCACCAAGCTTCCCTGTCCCTTACCAATTTCCGGAGCTTACTCAAACTCATGTCCATTGAGTCAGTGCTGCCATTCAATCATCTCATCCTCTGTCACCCCCTTCTCCTGCCTTCTATCTTTCCAAGCAATAGGGTCTTTTCAAATGAGTCAGTTCTTTGCACCAGGTGGCCAGCGTATTAGTTTCAGCTTCAGCATCAGTCCTTCCCATGAATATTCAAGACTGATTTCCTTTAGGATGGACTGACTGGATCTCCTTGCAGTCCAAGGGACTCTCAAGAGTGTGCTCCAACACCCCATTTCAAAAGCATCAATTCTTCAGCGCTCAGCTTTCTTTATAGTCCAACTTTCACATCCATACATGACTACTGGAAAATTCATAGCTTTGGATCTTTCTTGGCAAAGTAATGTCTCTGCTTTTTAACATGCTGTCTAGCTTGGTCATAACTTTCCTTCCAAGAAGTAAGCGTCTTTAAATTTCATGGCTGCAGTCGCCATCTGCAGTGATTTTGGAGCCCAAATAAATAAAGTCTGACACTGTTTCCACTGTTTCCCCATCTATTTCCCATGAAGTGATGGGACTGGATGCCATGATCTTCATTTTCTGAATGTTGCACTTTAAGCCAACTTTTTCACTCTCCTCTTTCATTTTCATCAAGAAGCTCTTTAGTTCCTCTTCACTTTCTGCCATAAGGGTGGCATCATCTGCATATCTGAGGCTATTAATATTTCTCCTGGGAATTATGATTCCAGCTTGTGCTTCATCTAGTGTTTCTCATGATGAACTCTGCATGTAAGTTAAATAAGAAGGGAGACAGTATACAGCCTGATATACTCCTTTCTCAATTTGGAACCAGTCCAGTTCTAACTGTTGCTTCTTGACCTGCATACAGATTTCTCAGGAGGCAGGTCAAGTGGTCTGGTATTCCCATGTCTTGAAGAAATTTCCACAGTTTGTTGTGATCCACACAGTCAAAGGCTTTAGCATAGTCAATGAAGCAGAAGCATATTTTTTCTGGAACGCACTGCTTTTTTGACGATCCGATGGATGTTGGCAATTTGATCTCTGGTTCCCCTACCTTTTGTAAATCCAGCTTGACCATCTGAAAGTTCATTAATCACGTACTATTGCAGCCTGGCTTGGAGAATTTTGAGCATTGCTTTGTTAGTGTGTGAGATGAGTGAAATTGTGTTGTAGTTTAAGCATTCTTTGGCATTGCCTTTCTTTTGAATTGGAACAAAAACTAACCTTTTCCAGTCCTGTGGCCACTGCTTAGTTTTCCAAATTTGCTGGCATATTGAGTGCAGCACTTTCACAGCATCATCTTTTAGAATTTGGAATAGCTCAACTGGAATTCCATCACCTCCACTGACTTTGTTCCTAGTGATGCTTGCTAAGGTCCACACTTGACTCATCATTCTAGGATGTCTGGCTCTAGGTGAATGATCACACCATTGTGACTATTTGGTTTGTGAAGATCTTTTTTGTACAGTTTTGTGTTTTCTTGCCACCTCTTATTAATATCTTCTGCTTCTGTTAGATCCACACTATTTCTCTCCTTTACTGAGCCCATCTTTTCATGGAATATTACCTTGGTATCTCTATTTTTTGGAAGAGATCTTTAGTCTTTCTCATTCTGTTGTTTTCCTCTATTTCTTTGCATTGATCGCTGAGGAAGGCTTTCTTATCTCTCCTCGCTATTGGAAACTCTGCATTTGAACGGGTATACCTTTCCTTTTCTCCTTTGCCTTTTGCATCTTTTCTTTTCTCAGCTATTTGTAAGGCCTCCTCAGACAACCATTTGCGTTTTTGCATTTCTTTTTATTGGGAATGGTCTTGATCCCTGTCTCCTGTACAATGTAATGAACTTCAATCCATAGTTCTTCAGGCACTCTGTCTACCAAATCTAATCCCTTGAATCTATTTCTAACTTCCACTGTATAATTGTAAGGGATTTGATTTAGGTCATACCTGAATGGTCTAGTGGTTTTCCCTACTTTCTTTAAGTCTGAATTTGGTAATAAGGAGTTCATGATCTGAGCCACAGTCACTCCTGGTCTTTTGTTCACTCTAGTAAAAGACGTGAAAACAAAAACAATTTGAACTAAGCCAATGATCCAATGGGAAGCAAAATAAACACAGAACCTGCAATCTTTGTCCTTAAAGATAAAAGAGATTTCCAGTCAAGTCTCTGAACTTGTTATTTACAAGAATAGGCATGCTAGTCCACGTGCTCAGGACCAATAACTGTTTGGTAGCTCTATTTTCTTAATCACATCCCCTGCCCCACCTCCCAACTCCCACTCACCTCTTCTCCCATAACAACAATGGTTTCAGGACAATTTATCAACTAGAAATAGGTTTGAGAGTAATAAGATAAGCATATAATTAAACAAAAGAGAAGGTTTTAGTCTGTTGAAAACTCTTAAATAATGTCAGCCAATGTTCATAATATATTTAAATGTCAGCTTCCTACTCATAAAAAAATTAATAGTGAGTAACAAGAAGAAGTTAGATCCACTGAGAAAATACAAATCATTCTATATTTTCCCTGGCAAATTAAATCATAAACATAAGATACTGGTTGGAATTTTTTCTCCTTAATGGGCGTTTCCAGTCCAGGTCAGGAAAAATTCATAAGGCCCTATCCCTATCCATGGTTGGAACACCAGTTGCCTATATAAGAGGATTAAAGATTAAAAAACACTTGAAATAAAGTGAAGGCTTACTGGAGAATGGGGGGCTAAGGTAAGAAAGTCTTCACATATCCCCTTCTCTAAATCATTAGGGAATGGTGCTCATTTAAAGTGCGTCTCAATCAAGCTGTACCTGCCCAATTCAGTATTGCTCTTGGGTGGGGTGAGAAAATATAATTGTGAGTAAAATGGTCATAACTGATATTCTTGAGATCTCTGCACATATTCACCTCATTTGATGTTCAGAACAATTCCATAATTCTTTTTAAAGGTAATTAAAGAGATGCTCCAAGGTATATATGAGAACCCAAGTATGAAAGTGAAGTTGCCCAGTCATGTCTGACTCTTTGTGACTCCATGGACTATAGCCCACCAGGCTCCTCTGTCCATAGAATTTTCCAGGCAACGGTACTGTGGTGGGTAGCCATTTCCTTCTCCAGGGGATCTTCCTGACCCAGGGATTGAACCCAGGTCTCCCTCTTTGCAGGCAGATTCTTTACCTCTGAGCCATCAGGGAAACCTTGTTTTCATTTCAAAGATAATGAAAGAGAAACTCCAAGGTATTTGGCTAACTTGGGATTCAAGTTCACAGCTTGCTGTTTACAAGTCTTATGCCCTTTCAACCGCAACATCTTATCTCCTTGCCCATTGTTGGTCCTGGACAGATGTGTGATGAAATATACTAAGTTGACTTCATGTTTTGAAATAATTTAAAGATTTTTTTCTTTAACAATCTTTTCTTTTTGAAATTTAAAATAAGCATATGAATAAAAAGTGGACTTGATCCCCAAAACTCTGGTAATTTTTGTCTTGTGATAGGACAATAGAACTAAGATCACAGGGGTCCACCTTTCTCTTGTTTCTTTAAAAAAAAAAAAATCCATCCCCTAATTTCAGATGTCCAGCCCATCTGCAGCTAACCTGGGAGATAATACAAGCTATCTGTTTTCTTTCCCTTCCCTACCAATCCAGATATTAACTCTAGTCTAATCATCAGTCAATCCCTGGGTCAGAAAGATCCCCTGGAGGAGGAAATGGCAACCCACTCCAATATTCTTGCCTGGAAAATCTCATGGACAGAGGAGTCTGGCAGGCTACAGTCCAAAGGGTAACAGAGTCGGACATGACTGAGTGGCTAAGCACGAAAAATGAAAATGTTTTATCAGTGGAAGATGTGAAAGTGACTCCATTTTTGAGGTGTACATGGAAGAGAAGGAAAGGTGGGGAGAAAAGGGTGTTATTGAGGTTATGTCTTCAAGGATACAGATCATTTTCACTGTCATTGGACTGGAGCCTGTGCCCACCAGCAGTAACAGACATAGAGAGTTAGTTACTATGCTATTTTCACCATCTCCTAGGAAGGCTCCCTTCAAATGTTTCAAAACCTGGTGATTATTCCACCTGTTTCTGCCAAGTGGTACAAACACCATTCTGGTCCTGACAGCAGTCTAAAGGAGGCTTCACTTTATTACTTAGTCCTCCCCTGAGAAATGACTATTGTGGTGGGGGATGTGAGTGAATAATAAAGAAATCTTGAAACTGAAACACTAGAGAAATTTATTTTTCCCGAAAAGTATCTCCTAGGCACAGTTTCTCTCTTGAGATTATTGCCTTTGACAAAGATGGAGGCAGCATGGAAAGCAGTGGTTTGTCTAGTTTTCTCTCTGATCCCCTTTTGTTAGTACCAAACATTGTTGCCTTTCTTGGTGTAGGATGAGTTTCCTTATAGCTATCAATTCTTGCATCTGCTTCATCTTTATAGAATTTATTTATTTATTTTTCAGCAAGGAGGAGATCCTCTCAATGTTTGTTCTGGCTCTTAAATTTGATGAATCCCTGACTCTTCAGTCTTGGGTCAAGATCTTGGTGGTACAGCTGGGCTAAATGAACCTACCCTTGATTCATCTGAACTCCCATCCATCTTGCACTTAAGAAAAAACACTTTTCTAACATGCATCAGAGCTACTCTAATAAGCCTAATGGCAATCACCTCTCCCAAAGGTCAAGGGTAGCATCTTAATTCAAAGCTTGAGTACTATTGGGATTTAATTGTAGTAAATGCAGTTACTGCTGCTTTTGGCACTGAAATGGATGGCCTCTGGGTTGAGATACAGCTGGTATCTCAAAAAATAAAAATAAAGTAAATGTTTACTAGTTAGGCTAAAAAGATGTAGACCTAGTCAAAAAGAAGTAAAATAAAAACTAAGTCTGTTTTGTGCTGTCTGTGGCAGGGGAGGAGAGAGAATGCAGACAAGAGAAGTCATTTCATTTAACATTTGCTGCCCTCAGTAGTAAAATCTAGGTCAAGTGGTAGCACATACTTCTAATGTGCTATTAGATCATACCAAATAGTTTTACAAGATGTAATCTACTGATATAGAAGTTGCTGTAATGGAAATTTCAAGTTTTGGATTCATGACCTATAGTGCCTGCATAATTTTTCATCTGATATCACTTTTAGTGTTGGCTATTTTCATATTGCACTTGGACATAAAATTTAAAACCTTTTCTTTTAATTATACTGCTTCCATAATTTCAGTTTTAAGACTAGCATAAGCAAATATCCTAGTTTATCAACTGGAATTTGTAGTGGTTAGATGTATATTGAACTTTATAATAAAAAATGATTGGGGATAAGAAAGTTGGAGTATTGGTGGGATAGGTAGGAGTGATGTTAAAATACATTCACATCTGATTAATTACAAAAAGAGCAATAAATCATCAATTCTGATGAACAGCTTGTCTGTTTGAAGTTAGGCCTATTTTCTTAGAGCCCAGAATGGTGAGTATAGCTTTCCAGGTGAAATAAGATGGCTTAAGATATATGTCCAGGCTTCCCTGGTAGCTCAGGGGAATATGCCCTGGTAGCTTCCTTGGTAAAGAATCTGCCTGCAATGCGGGGGTCCTCAGTTTGATTCCTTGGTGGAAATAAACCCTGGGTTGGGGATAAACCCTGAAGAAGGGATAGGCTACCCACTCCAGTGTTCTTGGGCTTCCCTGTTGGCTCAGATGCTAAGGAATCTGGCTGCAGTGTGGGAGACCTGGGTTTGATCTCTGAGTTGGGAGGATCTCTTGGAGGAGGGCATGACAACCCATTGCAGTATTCTTGCCTGGAGAATCCCCATTGATGGGGGAGCCTGGTGGGCTACAGTGCATAAGGTCACAAAGAGTTGGACATGATTGAACAACTAAGCACAGCACAGCAAGATGTATGCCCACCAAACTTGTTCAGAGCCACCAAAGGAAATTAATGCTGCCATATCCCACATTTCTAATTTGTCTTCCACATGCTAACAGTGAGGGTTAAAAATGCGAAGCTTAGCATATGTCAGTTATGAAAGAGATTTGATAGGGGAAATTTGATCATAATAGAGAATTGTATGTGCAATTGACTTCTGATTGTTACCACTGGCCATTAGGCTGGGTAAATACACAAGATGTGTGTGCAAACTATATAAAGACATTTAAATTACTTACATTGGAATAAAAACATCATTGTGTGTGTGGTATTCTTTATCTCATTGAAAGCTTGACACATCTTGCCTAATGATGTCATTAGATAAGAGAATGGGCTGTCTAGGAATTTAATGCTCAGATCTCTCTTTTTTGTTTTCCGATATGGTAGGGATCTGTTATATGTCATATAAGCTGAGAGTGGGGACAGTAGACATTCATGGTTTTCATGCTAAATATCCACATTTCCCTAAATTAGTGACTCAAGATGAAAGATAAAAGAGTAGCTTCAGTAAGCAAAAAGTCATGGCATACAAAGTAGGTTGTAGTTAGTAAGGTGGGGCACAGAATACTTTTAAAAAAAACCATAAAATTCTCAATGATTACAGCTCTTTGTGTCAAAATATTCAAGGCTGAAATTACTGAAACCCACAAGAGCAGGTGTTCTGAATGGTAATCTAAGGTGTAATTAGAATTTCTAAAGAACACTGTGGGTGAAGTTAATTGAAATAGGCTATCTGGTTAATCATGAAATGATTTATTAAAAAAATAAAAACAGACTGACAAGCTATAAAAAGCCCCTATTTCCCAAATCTTTATTTTGACTAAACATAGAGCTGAAATATGTTGCTACTTTGATTAAAAAAATGTAAACAATTTAGTTATGTCTTTAAAATAGTATATAATTATCTCACTTTTTATGATATGACACCTCATTATTTACATAATATGTAGGTTGTTTCCAAGGTTCAGAAAACCATTCTGAGAAGACAGATTACAGGGATAAGTGGTAGGTCAGTGTTTTAAATTCCACTTGGATTAAGGGACTAAAAATGTAGGATGAAATAGAGATGTAGCCCTCTTCTCTTGATATTTGTAACCATTTGGGATATTTCATATTTAAACCATTGTAATCTCTATGTGTCTATCAATAACTTCTTAGTCATTGCTTTGAGTTTTTTCAATTTCCCCCCAAAACTGAGCCAGAGCTCTGTAGTTAGTATGACAAGAATTTTAATGGATGATGATGGGTGCTGGTGTGACAAGTTAGAACAAGAGTCCTTTGGAGGTATGACTTCATTTGCATACTGGTATGTGGGGACAAGGATCACATATGATTGACAAGGAGGGAATCAAAAGAGAGGAGCTGGAGGAGTATTAGAGGTATTACAGTCACCTTTATTATGAGTTGACAAAGTTGAGGTCCAATGAGATTGAGAGATTTCCCAAGTTTCCAGTAAAGATCACTAGGTTCATAGAAAAAGTAACATGATCAGTGCTCAGTTGCTTGACATCATCAGTGAGAAAGGTACAGACAAAATACTGTGAAACTCAAGAGAAAGGAGATATTACATTCAGTAGTAGGAATAAAAAAGACATCATAAAGAGAGTGATAATTCCCATAGCTTAAAAAAAACCTGGGAATTTAGAATTCTCAGTGTTTGAGAGGGAAGTCAAGAGGAATGATGAAGGGAAATTATTCTACTGTGAACAATGATCTTGTGAAAAAAAAAAAGCTGGATACCTTAGAGCAGGCTTTTTCAACCTCGGTCCTATTGATATTTGGGGGCAGATAGTTCCTTATTGTTTGGGGGCTACCCTGTGCACTATAGAAAATTTAGCAACACCCCTGTGCCCTACTCATTATATTGTCAATAGTACTCCCACCTTTACATCCCTGAATTGTGACAACCGAACTATTTCGAGTTTGTCAGGTGCCCTGGGGATGGTGGTGGAAATTGCTCCCCTAAGTTCCACTGCATTAAAGCAACAGAGAGCCTTAGAGAAGGGTCTTTGTCATTGTATATACATTCAGTTCAGTTCAGTTCAGTTCAGTCGCTCAGTCCTGTCTGACTCTTTGTGACCCCATGAATTGCAGCATGCCAGGCCTCCCTGTCCATCATCAACTCCCGGAGTTCACTCAAACTCATGTTCATCAAATTGGTGATGCCATCCAGACATCTCATCCTCTGTCATCCCCTTCTCCTCCTATCCTCAGTCCCTCCCAGCATCAGAGTCTTTTCCAATGAGTATATACATTAGTCAATCCAAAATGTTTGTTAAAAATAAAGAAGGTTAAGAAGAAAGAAAGAGGAAAAAAGATAAAAGGATAGAATACATTTTCCCCCAGACTGTAACTAAGTCAAAACCCATTAAAATAAATAAGATGTTTTTTAACATTTTTGGAAAAATTGTAATGAACCTCATCTTATACTGAAATATCCAAAAATATTTTCACAGATATAAAAATATACCAGTTAACTCTAATTTTTTTTTTCTTTGGGATATAAAATTCAATGTAAGGAAGGAAGTTATTGTACCTGACAAAGGAAGAAGAGAGGATGAGATAGTTGGGGTATTAGTGGGATGGAATATGAAGAGTCATTCGTTGGAAAGTGGTAGTCAGGTGATCCATTCTTGGCAGGAAACCTCTTTGTGACTCATGGTTACTCTATACTAAAACCACATTTAAAAATAAATAGCACAGAGACACATCTTCAGGCCAAAATAAAAGTTAAAATTAAGAATGTTTTGGGACATAAGGAAATAGTACAACGAGCACAAAAGAGCGAAGAGTTTTATGTGCCTCTTTCTCCCACTCACAAACAATATGCTTTGTGTTCATCAAAATGTAGTGCATAAGTCAAATCTATTTCCTTTGATAGACTCAAACCAGAAATTTATCAAGTAAATTGGTAAGAAAATCTTCTCCTGAAGAATAATGTTAAGGTGTCATTGTTTAGAGCGGAAATTTTGGAGGGTTAGCAAAAATCACAGATATCTTCAAGAGTGATTCAAGTATGTATGTCAGGGCTGATGGGCAAGAAAGGTGTGTAAGTAGAATGGAGACATGATTTAAGAAATATGGCTTAGAGGGTAAAGCGTCTGCCTGCAATGCAGGAGACCCGGGTCAATCCTTGGGTCAGGAAAATCCCCTGGAGAAGGAAATGGCAACCCACTCCAGTACTCTTGCCTGGAAAATTCCATGGATGGAGGAGCCTCGTAGGCTACAGTCCATAGAGTCACAAAGAGTCAGACATGACTGAACGACGACACGTTTTTTTATGGTCAAGTAGACGGGACATAATGATGAAAACAACATGGAACCTATCATGTAGGAAAAATTGCTCTAGATATCAAAGCAGCATGACATTGAGTGTGACCAGGAGACCTGTGAAGGTCACCATTTATGTGTAAGAGTCCAAAAGAAGTGGTGGAGGAAGAGCACATTTTAGACTGAAGGAGGGCCAGAGGTTAAGCAGACAGGGTAGGTTTGTGAAACTGAATAGAACTGAGGTTTCTGAATCTAGTTTAGAGGTGAGGTGATGTGGACATATGGTCCTAAGTCAGATCATAAAGCAGTTTGTGTATGTTGTTGTTGTTCAGTTGCTAAGTCATGTGCAGCTCTTTGCAACCCCATGGACTGCGGCATGCCAGACTTCCCTGTCCTTCACTATCTCACAGAGTTTGCTCAAATTCATGTCCATTGAGTCAGTGATTCTATCTAACCATTGCATCCTCTGCATATGTTATGAATTAGTTAGGTTTTGCTGTATAACAATCCACCCCTAAGTTTAGTATCTCAAGTAGCAAGAATCTGTTACTTCTCATGACTCTGTAGGTTGTCTGGTTTGGGCAGAGTCAGTTGATTCCTGCAGCACATCAGCAGTGTGGCTGGGTGGGGTTCTAGAATGGCTTTCATAAAGGACTGGTAGTTGGTAGGCTGGGTATTCCAGAGCAGGGTCAGCAAAATTCTGTATGGGATCAGGTAGTAAAAAGGTCAGATGTTGCAGGTCAAAAGAAAATATTGATGATATCACATATATACATATGTAACAAGAGATGAAACTACCTCCATAGATTTTTTTTAATGGACAGAATTAAAAGTAAAATAAAAATTGAGTAATTTCTTCTGTGATACAGGTCTTCTAATAAGGAGAATTGAACTTTTTTGGGAGAAGGGGTAATATCATAATTAGGTTCAAAGGTAGGGCTCCTTATCATCAAATCAATTGTTAATGTTTTTCTATAAAAACTTTCTTAGCTCAGGCTGTACCAAAACACAGAGCAGGTTGAATTTGGTCTGTGACTGGAGTTTGCTGACCTTGGTTCTAGAGCCCATGCTCTCCTCCACTCTCTAGCAGGCCTCATTCTCCAGGATGGAAGCATAGGCTTCTTCACATGGATTGACTCAGGAGACCAAAGGTAGCAAGAGAAGGCAAGTCCCAATATGCAAACACTTTGTAAGTCTCAGCTATGTCACATTTTTCTAATGCTCCATTGACCAAAGCAAGTCATATGACCAAGGCTAGATTCCAAGAGTGGAAAAATAGATTCCATCTCTTGTTGGCAGGAGTAGCAAAGTCCTATGGCACAGAGTATGCATACAGGGATGGGAAAAGTTGTGACCATTTTTTGCAAGCCATCTTCCATACATTGCTAAGAGTTCTGAATTTATTTTGCAGGGAGGGAGGCAGTAAAAGTGTTTTGAGCAGATAACTGCCATATCTGGGACTGAGCTGCAGGGAGAATAACCAGGGAGTCATTTAAGAGACATGGCATCCAGGGTGATAGGTTTAGGGTTAGAGACTAGAGAGAAAAGATGGAGTAGCAGTAACTACAATTCAAATAAAACCAAATACAAATGTGCTTGTCCTTTATGTATGCTTTAGCATCTGATGGCCTCTTTGGACATTTCATATCATCCATTTCCTCTGTGTGTGTGTGTGTGTGTGTGTGTGTGTGTGTGTGCGCGCGCGCACGCGCACATGCACCAGTGTATATGGGTAGGGTCAGGTACTTATAGCAGGAATGAAAGCAAAAGCAAGTATTACTCCAAAATCTGACAGCTAAAATAACATTTTGTAGTAAAACTGTACTTATAGAAAATGATTTGGTATTTGGTGCTGGGGTGGTAAAATATTTGTTGAATCTCCACATTAACAAATCAAGAGGCAGGCATAGCTGAATTAGAGTTTTACACAAGGGATGCCCATGTGTGTGTGTGTGTGTGTGTGTGTGTGTGTGTGTGCACGCGCGCACGCGCACATGCACCAGTGTATATGAGTAGGGTCAGGTACTTATAGCAGGAATGAAAGCAAAAGCAAGTATTACTCCAAAATCTGACAGCTAAAATAACATTTTGTAGTAAAACTGTACTTATAGAAAATGATTTGGTATTTGGTGCTGGGGTGGTAAAATATTTGTTGAATCTCCACATTAACAAATCAAGAGGCAGGCATAGCTGAATTAGAGTTTTACACAAGGGATGCCCTATACACCCAGGAAGAAAAGTGGGGAGGGGACTTGATCTCTGCAGTTCCAGAGGTTTGAGAAGAGGAAAATGCAGGGAAGCAGGAGGGCAAAGGGAGGGGACAATTGGGTGGACTTCTCTCCCCTGAATGCATGATTGATTCTGTGCAGTCTAAGAGGGTAGGTGATGCTCAATCAAAGTAATTCCATATTTTCTTCTCGTTTCTTTTGTAGCAAATTGTACTACCAAATTCCACTTGGGCCAGAGACTCTCATAGTGTTAGTGAAAAGCCTGCCCCTCACATAGCACCCTACCTACACATGTGAGTTCACCAGCCAGTGGCCTCAACTTCAGGCTCTAACAATGGGCAGCCAAGTACTTCCATCTTCGTAGCCTGTTTAGGTAAAAGGAAAGCCAGAGTTGACAATTTCAGAGCCATTTTTGATTTCTGTGTGCTGTGAACTGGAACCAGAAAGTCCCAGACACCCATGGAGGGGCCACAGAAAACATCTGAGCAGAGAGTCAGTATTGATATAAAAGAGAAGTCACAAGATAGTTGCTGTTAGTAGAAGACTTGATAACTGGTTGGATTTGGGAAACTAGGAGAAAAGGATGAATCACAGTATATGGTAAGATTTTGATCTGAATAATAGGGGGAAATGAAGGCACAAAAATATGTACATCAGCAAGATGAGTTCATTTAAGGTAAAGATCTGGTGCTGAAAAATAAGGGTTGGAGCATGGAAAAGTTGAGGATAATTACTACATAAAGTACCACATACTTATCATGTTAAACAGCAGGGGGTCCTCAGGATCAGGGAAAAGATTATTTAGAGAACTGGGTCCTTGTAGCTTAAAGAAGACTGATTAGAGTCTTGGTGGTGACTCACAGATTTTATTGTTTCCTTAAATTGGCTCCAAAAAGTGGTCTATAGATGTACTGAAATTTTTGTATGTGAGCAAATGCATCACATCTAATACACAATAGTTTGGGATTGAGAAAGTAGTAGATGCTCAAATAAAATTTAGAATGTTCTTATTTTTACCTTTAGAAACAAACTAGTCGTTTCAACCTTTTTTGGTTCTTCTGTTTCAGTGAAGAGCAGTTGGGCTAGGAGGCAGGCAAACTGGAGCAGACACTGCAGTCACTCCTCACTCTCTGTTTTGTTTCCCTTCTCCTTCAAGTAATCTCCCAGCACTATTTCTTAACACTATCGGTGAAAGAGAAACTGTCTTCTGAAAGTCCTTTCTCTTCCTTGTGAGAAGTTCAAAAAGTCTAAAATTTATAACGGTTTAGACTATAGAAACTCAGTTCCTCCTTTGGCACTAACTTGTATATTTTAATTTGATGGACATCTGCTCAAGGGCGCCTTTATAAGAATATTTAAAAGGTATAAAAGAGAGAAATCCTGATAGAAAGTGGGCGGAAATGAATGAAAGTTACATATTTGTAGACCAATTGAGTAACCTGAAGATATTAGGGTGTGGGGGGGACATTCAGGACAAGTCCTTGTCACTGATCTTCCCAGCACCAGAGTTCCACTCCTTTCTCTCATAAAACATATGGCTAAAATTTTCCCTGTCCACTCTAGGGCTTCAAGGTGTTGAGAAAGTGTGGATCATTCCTCCAACCAGTGGAGGAGGAGACAGGAAATGGAGACTTCTGAGAGCTGGAGAGTGTCCCAGAGGAAAACGATGTTGGACAAACCTCAAGAGTAGCAGAAGACCTAGCGATTGAAAGCAGGGTTAAGTCAGTGGAGGGGATGGAGGAGGACATGAGGCATCGCTGGAAGGACTAATGCAACTTGGAACATGAATTGAAGGAGAAATTATAATGGACACAATATAGATTTTTTAAATGTGAATATTTTCTTTTAAATCACACGCTGAACTTGTGTGCAATGAATATAAATAAGTAAAATTCTACTCATAAAAGCCTTTTCCTAGGTGACTGCAAGTCTAGTATAATGTTTGTTCAGTCAATGTGATAAAAGCAAAAGAATTCTGGAGGCAAGTATATTTTTTAATTGTGAGAGGCCTTTTCTTCTTTTCTTCAATTGGCCATGCTGAGGAGAGACCGTGGAACAGAATATTAAACAAGCCGCAAAATGAATTTCAGAATCTTCCACAGTTTACTGTGATCCACACAGTCAGAAGCTTTGACACAATTAATGTCAGGTAAATCTCTGTTCTTCAAATGCAGTGAAATATTACATGTTACCAGTGTTTTAGGTGAAATCTTACCCCTGAGTCTTAAACAGAAGGTGATACTGTTACATTTAGATCACTGGCCAGCATCTCATTTGCAGTTATTACTTAGTAAACCTGACTTAATTTAATGTCTGTCTTTCTCTCCCTCCCTTCTTTCCTTCTTCCTTCCTCTTTTTTCTCTTCCTTTCATCAATAACAAATCTACAGAATAACCAGGCAACTGAATATTATTCATACATAATTGCCACATCCTGTTAGATAATGAGCATACATATGAAAGGCTCATAAAATAGCAAATTTTTGTTGAACAACACACTTCCTACACACTCCTCACAGGGAAACTAGACCGAAGGTGGGGGTAGTAAGGACTTTATCGAGAATGATTCCGGTGGTTAGTAAAAATCCTGAACCTTAAATTTCCTATGACAAGTCGAAAGTAAAATGAACTAAGGAGTCGACTAAAGTGTTGTCGTTTAGTAAGACAGGAATTTTGTTAGGAAAAGGAACAGAAGACTTTGTTTCGGTAAGAGGACCCCAGAAAAAAGGAGAACGGGAGAAATCTGAAGAAAACGATCGAGTAAAATGAGACGACGACGATTCGGCGAAGCCAGAACAGGCTGAACGTGCGACCCCATAGATGGCAGTCCACCAGGCTCCTCTGTCCCTGGGATTCTCCAGGCAAGAACACTGGAGTGGGTTGCCATTTACTTCTCCAAAGCATGAAAGTGAAAAGTGAAAGTGAAGTCACTGAGTCATGTCCAACTCTCAGCGACCCCATGGACTGCAGCTCTTTAAATATTGAAGTTCCTTAAGGCTTGTTTCCGGAATTCTTTCTCTTCTCATCTGATATTCAGACTCATTATTAAACTGATCATCTATGTGTCAGTGACTCTAAAATTCATATTTTCAGTTTGAATGAGTCTCTCCAGAGTCTCAGATCTGTGTATTTGGCCTGCTTGATACCAGGAGGTCTCACAAAAACTCCAAGGTGACACATCCCAAACCCAGCTCATGATGGTACCACAACCTCCTTCAGTAACCCCTACCATAGTAAGTGGTGTCATCATTCACAGAAGTTCAAAAGCCAGAAATCTAGGCATAATTCTTGACCAGATCTAATTCTCTGTTCTCCTTACTGTTATCACTGTGATCAAACCTATCTTCACCACTTGCTTTGACTAATGCTGTTGCCTCCTAAAGAATGTTCCAGACATTCAGTCTTTGGACATTTTCATTGCCACCCAAGTACATTAAAAAATGTAAATTTTATCACATCAATATCCTGCTCAAAGCCTTTGAATGACTTCCCATTGTTATTAGACTAAAATCTTGTCTCCTGACACTTTCTCACCACATTCTTACCCTTCCTGTGATGCAAATATTAACCTTGTTATTACTTTAAATGTATTATCTTCTCTTCTCACCTTCACATGTACCCATCCTCCTACTTGAAATACTTTTCTGTCTGCACTTAATTGAAGATTTCTACTCTGCCATCAGATTTCATCTCTACCATGATAGTCTCATGGAAACTTCGTGTTGTCTACAGTGTTCTATGCTCTCAAAAATCCCTGTTATTTACCTTTGCAGAATTTGCCAGAATTTACAACTCTCTATTTATGAACTCATTTACTTATTATGTGTCTTCCTCACCAACCTGCAAGCTCCATGGGGCCAGAACCCATTGCTTTTCTGCTGATCATTCTGTACCTAATGCTAATCATAGTGCCTGGCATATAATTGATATGTTATTGTTGAACCAGTGGAGAGACTATTTCTGTGCTGGTTTCTGACTCATGCAAAAGAAAAACGAGTTAATTTTAGTTAAGTTAAAATTAACTTTAGTTAATTAGTTTAGAGACCCCAAGTGGTCTTTATTTTAGAGACCACAAGTCTCTATAGACATATAAACTTATAAATTTATGAGCTCGTTAGGGAAGGCACCAAAATAATTTAACCCCATGAAAAAAGAAGACTTTAAACCTATGTAACATTCAGCCTAGAACGTCCTTAAGAGTTAGAAGTACATTTTTTTTTCTGAGGTCTTTGGAAAATTGACTGTTATTTATAACTATTATTGTTTCTTTCTTGTAGTTCAGAAGATCAATGAATGATGGACAAGAGCAGGGACTAGAGTATGATGATGACAAGCTTGGGCAAAGTGGGCAGTGTTCAGCTCCCAGCTCCACCGACCATCACAGAAAGGTAATGGTGGGCCTCACATGTGACCCTGAGAGGCCATGCACAGCCTTCAGAGCAGGCTTTGAGAAAGCATGTGCTGGTGTGTGCTGGGATGCTGAGTTTTTGTCACGAGGGGAAGAGAGCAGATGATCATTTACAAACACTTCATAATTATTTCTTGCTCCAACCTGAAATGAAGCATATAGAATGTCCATGTACCAGTTTATGGATCCTATCACCAAAAAAGGCAGAGTCTGCAGGTGTTTCCTTTCAGAATTTGCCCACTGCCCCTTAGGAAGAAACTAAAAGTAAACAAAATTATGGTTATTCCATTGGCACCAGAATAACATGTATGCATTTCTAGATTGCTGAAATTCAGTTAAAACAATAAAGATGAATGCAGGAGTGAAAATATGACATGAAAATTATCCTTTCTGCATTTTCTAGTTATCTGAATAGCTGTCACCAGTTGAATTCAGAATGCTAATTCTTCTAACAGAAACAGTAAAGAGAGAATGGACTCTAGTATTTCAAACAGCTTTTGTGTCACTGGCCTTGAAATTTTGTCTGTTTTCTTTTTCAAGGTAAGGGACTGGTTTTGTTCAGTTTATTTTGTTTAGTCATGCCATGAGGAAACAAGGTATATAAGTTAATTATTTTAATCCAAATAAAATGATAACAAACTGTAATTATATGATATGCTTCTCAACTGGCCAATTTACTTAAACAGAGCATAAACAAGACCTTTTTTTTTTTTGGTTATTTGTAAGCAAGTGGCCAAAATATTCCTCATGGAAATGGATTACTCTAAAATTACACCGTTCTAGAAAAAAATCTAGTAGTGAATAAAATACAAATCTTATTCTATTCTATCCCAGATGTCTTGTCTACATTACTATAATCTCAGAAGATTTAAAACAGTTGTTGAGACCCATAAGAAACTATACTAAGTTATTATGACCTTACCATTTTTACCCTTCAGGGACAATTTTCTCTGTGAGTCTCAGATCTGGTATACAATCTAATAAAATTTTATAAGAATCTCTTATGAAATAATTGTCATCTTTAGAGAACATGGGTATTAAAATCAACAAAAATAAAAATTACTTACTAGGACTCACCATGCTGGCACCCTGATCTCAGATGTCTAGCCTCCAGAACTGTGAGCCCTCATGAACAGGATGAAGAAGAATCCAAAGAGCTAGCTTGTCCCTTTTCCCTACTTTCTTTGCCTTGCTTCAAGAAGTTGTCCTTCTGCAGTCTGGAAGAAGGCTCTTACCAGGACTCGACCATACTGGCACCCTGATCCCAGACGTCTAGCCTCCAGAACTGTGAGAAATTCAGTTCTGTTGTTTAGGCCACCGATTTATGGTATTTTGTCATGTAGACTGAGCTGACTAAGACACTTACTGGATTAGGGTGGGTCCTAAATCCAATGACTGGTGTTTTTAGAAAAGAAAGGAAAAAAAAAGATCCAGACATAGAGACACAGATATAGAGGGAAGAAGGCCATATGAAGATGGAGATCAAGTGCGTCAGCCACAAGCTAAGGAACACTCATTATTGCCCGAACCCTCAGAAGCTCAAACCAAGGAGGAATTCTATTCTAGACACTTCAGAGGGTCACTGGCCTTAATGACACCTGATTTCAGACTTCTGACCTCCAGAACTACGAGAGAATAATTGCTTTAAGTAACCTAGTTTGAAGTAATTTGTTTTAGCAGCCTAGAAAACAAACATAACCTCCCAAACTTTTCCCGTCTTCTCTACTTCACAGTTGAATTTATTGAAGGAATCACCTACAATTGCTGGTTTTGTTTTGTTTTTTTAAATTGAGTGACATTCACTCCTCATCCACTGCAGTCTGGGGTCTACCCTCCTCATCATGTCACAGAAATTGCTTTCACCAGATTTATCAAGAGCCCCTTGTGGCTATATACATCTCAGCTTTTGCATTATTTCATTATTCATTATTTCCTTTTACCATTTCCTCCCTGAATTTGTTGACTGCATCCACAAAATTTTCTCACTATTTTTGTGGCCACTCTGTTTCAGTGATTATTTGAGTTATTCTTGTTTTTGTTGGGCTTCCCTGTGGCTCAGCTGGTAAAGAATCTGCCTGCAATGTGGGAGACCTGGATTTGATCCCTGGGTTGGAAAGATCCTCTGGAGAAGGGAAAGGCTACTCCATTATTCTGGCCTAGAGAATTCCACGGACTGTATAGTTCACGGGGTCCCAAAGAGTTGGCCACAACTGAGCTACATTTTCACTTTCTTTTTTGTTGTCCCTTAAATGTTAGTATTTATCAGGATTCTGCCCTGGATCCGCTTCTCCATCTATGTACTCTGGGAAGTTTCATTCACACGTATCTATTTGCTCATGTTTACCAAGTCTGTCTTCAGGCCAGATCTTTCTCCTCAGTTTCAGACTTGTTATCAGCCCCATAATTTAAGTGAGACTTCTCAAGTTACTTGCATCACAGGTCCTTCAAAATCAGGATGATCAAAACAGAAACCACCATTTTTTCTCCCTCAAACCTCCTCCTCCTCTCTTCCCAGATCACAGCATCATCTTTCTCCCAGTTAATAAAGTCAGAAGCCTGGGAGTCATCCTTTATCCTTCCTCTCACAGCCCGAATACAGCCTCTCTATTTGTCCTCATAGACAAAGCTCTAGGCCCACGTGCTGGCATTTCCACCCTGACTTTCTGCCGGAGTCCGGAGTACACGAGGTCATTTCCTCCTTCAGATGCCCTCGAGTGTACTTGGAAACATAAATTTGCTTGTGTGACTCTCTTGTTTAAAAGCTTGCAATGTCTTCCCAAACACTGCAGGATAAAGTCCAGAATGGGCAGCAAGGCTCAGCTTGACAGGTTCCTCTATGCTCAGGCCAAACAGAAAACCCTATCTTTAGCCCACCCTCTGGACTCTCATCCCAGGAAGCCTTCTTTGCACCCCATGATACTCATCCCACTGCCTGGTAATTCTGTTTTCCCTAGTGGTCCTCTGAAATTTGAGGCACTCATCCATCTTATTTACCATGGATCTCCAGTGCCAACTAAAGTGTCTGGAGTAGAGAGGGGCAACATATAATACCTAAATGAATAGCCAGTCCTCATAAAAAGAAAACCAAGGCTCACAGTAATTAACCCATTTGGCCAAGCAAATGCAGACCAGGGACTTACTTTTCTAATGTCTTTTCCATTCTTTTATATTCCCTTTAAAAAAAAAGGAAACAACTTGCATTACATAAAATTAAATCATAATTGTTAGACAATATCACTTGTAAATTACAATGCACAAAATTACAAATGACAAAAACCAAGAAAGGCTTATGGTTTTATGTTTTTTTCCTTCTATCCATGACCTTGCTTCCCCTGCCTTTTCATGGGCTAATACCATCACATTTGTAGCTTTGAACTCTTCTCCTTCAGCTTGCACTCCAGCTGCTGGTTAGTCCACAGGTGTCAAATGCCATATACTGCGCTTTGCTCTCTCCCAACACTAGTAGTGCCGTGGAAAAGCCTCCTGTGCATTTTTAGCTTAATCCACCCATTTGCAAGCTCTGACTCTGCTCTGAACTTTCGCTCACCTTGCCTGCCTTTGAGCTGCCTTTGAAGGGGCAGGCCTGTCATGGGTCTGAATCTGCCACAGCTGTTCCTAATTCTTTCATTCCTAAAGCGCTCCTGCCTCAGAGCATCAGAGCGGCGCCTGCTTCTCACAGGAGTGGCTGTGCTGGGAGAAGTGGGGGCCTGGCTCCATGCTGCCTGGGTCAGGGGGGGATGGGCTGCCCCTGACCCTCTCCTCCGGGCCTTGGGAAACAGCTGACCTCATCCTAGTCAGAGAAGTAAGTTAGTTGTCTTGCCTTTTTTTGTTGTTTTATTTCGTTTCATCAAAAATAGAGAAAATTGACAATAGAGAAAATTAGAGAAAAAAACCTCACAGCACATAGTTTCACCAACCAATCACCGTTGCCATTATGGATTTTGATATATTTCCTTTCGGTCTTTTTATCCATGTGTAAAAAGTTAATTTTGACACAATTATTCTTTTCATGCATATCATTTTATATTTTTGATTTTCACTTAGCACTGGCAAAGTCTATTTTGCATAATATTTCACTAAGGGGATATCCCAGAAAATAATTATTCTCCTCAGCTTACACGGTTAAGTTGATTTCATTGTCACTGCGAAAAATAACTGAATAAATGTGATTTAAGCACATGGAAGACAGAAAACCCTGAGAGGAACCTCTGTGCATCTAACTTCTTGTCTCTATTTAGATCTCTTCCCTTAAGATTTACATCCCAAAGTGAAATTACTGGTTAAACATGAGTAAATATCACCAAATATCCTAGTTCATTTGCTCCATTGTTTTCCAAACATGTAGCAGTTTAGTGGAACTGGGGATGTGAGGGTGGCCGTTGCATTCATTCTTGCCAGGTGGTACTTATACATTTGATTTTTCTCCCTAATTTCATACATCAATTATGAGCCTATTTTTTGTATTCCTAGAGAAGCTTAACCTTTCTCCAAATGTTTATATTATGTGTTTTTGCTGTGAATTTCTCTTCATGTCCTTTAGTCATTAACGTATTTGGAATTTTGTGCTTAAATTCCTTATAGCTTGTTATTTAAGAAAGAAGTTAACTGTCAGGTTTGCTGCAAATTTGTCTTTCCTTTGGTAATTTATATTATGCATGTTTTACCTATGATTTAAAATTTTTCATGTAGTTAAGTACGTTTGTATTTTCAATTTGTACTTTCATTAAATTTTAAATATACTTCTCACTCTTGGTTTGCTCCTCCACTCACCCAAACATTTAGTGACGTACAATTCCATATTATCTTCTAAGATCTGATGGTTTAATATTTTTACAGATAACATATGGGATTTTATTCTAATATGTGAAGTAAAGTGAAGATCTGTATATATATATTTCTAGATTTTTAACCTAATGTCCTCAGAGCATTTAATTTTGTCTTTTCCTTTCTTTTCTTTGCATCTAATAGCATTTTTAGGCATATTGTATTAAAAATAACAATCATATTTAACATTACTTTGTTTCTAACTT
>SJYC01012351.1:0-24351 GCA_006408675.1 Madoqua kirkii | reverse complement strand
TTTTTCTGGGCTCCAAAATCACTGCAGATGGTGACTGCAGCCATGAAATTAAAAGACGCTTACTCCTTGGAAGGAAAGTTATGACCAATCTAGATAGCATATTCAAAAGCAGAGACATTACTTTGCCAACAAAGGTCCATCTAGTCAAGGCTATGGTTTTTCCAGTGGTCATGTATGGATGTGAGAGTTGGACTGTGAAGAAGGCTGATGCCAAATAATTTATGCTTTTGAACTACGGTGTTGGAGAAGAAAGAGAATCGGACACGACTGAGCAACTGAAATGAACTGAACTGAACATATTTGAAAAAAGCTTATTTACTTATTTTATTTATTCCACATTTGCTTGTTTCAATGCAGTAATTTCTATTTTATACACTGTCGCTTATTTTTATCTGTTCTCCTTAGGACTGTTAATACCAACAGCTTGAGTTAAATGCTTATTCCATTTATTCTTTCTTTATTTCTTTTGAGATAAAAGATTATTTTTGTATTTTAATTGTTTTCTAAGTTGTGTACTATTTCATTTTTTATTTCCTACTTGAATCAATGATTAATTAAATCTTTTCCATAGTTTTGATTGGCACTTTTGTTATTATTGGCTTGAATTTTTGTTTATAATTTTGAGTTTTCCTTGTGTTGTGGTCCAAAAAAATTACAGAGCAAATATTTCTCATTTTTGGAGTTCTGGTTGTTCATAAATATAAGCTTGATTTTAAGTGTTGAAGATGATGGGTTTTTTTAAATTAAATTGATAGTCGTCGATACATCTGGTACATCAAATTTTACACTAAATAAATTTTAAACATTTTCTATATCTTTAAGTCATTGATTTTGTCTCTTAGTTCAGTTCAGTCTCTCAGTCGTGTCCGATTCTTTGCGACCCCATGAATCACAGAATGCCAGGCCTCCCTGTCCATCACCAACTCCTGGAGTTCACTCAAACTCATGTCCATCGAGTCAGTGATGCCATTCAGCCATCTCATCCTCTGTCGTCCCCTTCTCCTCCTGCCCCCAATCCCTCCCATCATCAGAGTCTTTTCCAAGTCAGCTCTTCACATGATGTGGCCAAAGTATTGGAGTTTCAGCTTTAGCATCATTTCTTCCAAAGAAATTCCAGTGCTGATCTCCTTCAGAATGGACTGGTTGGATTTCCTTGCAGTCCAAGGGACTCTCAAGAGTCTTCTCCAACACCACAGTTCAAAAACATCAATTCTTTGGCACTCAGCCTTCTTCACAGTCCAACTCTCACATCCATACATGACCACTGGAAAAACCATAGCCTTGACTAGATGGACCTTTGTTGGAAAAACCATAGCCTTGACTAGATGGACCTTTGTTGGAAAAACCATAGCCTTGACTAGACAGACCTTTGTTGGAAAAATAATGTCTCTGCTTTTCAATATGCTATTTAGGTTGGTCATAACTTTTCTTCCAAGGAGTAAAATTTACTAATATCAAGCTGAACCATCTACAGTTTTGTTTTGTCAGTTCCTTATTGTCTTTCAAGCATGTTTGACCTATTATTGGTGCTTTACCATTCTCCTTTGAAATGCTTTTTTTTGGTACATTCTACATCTCTATAATGATTTTATCTCATTTATCACTTTTCCCCTTTAAGTGCATCTTTATCTAATATTTCTCCAGCCACTCTTGCTTTTTTTGTATATATTTTATATGTATATGTATTTTTATATGTATTTTATGCTAATCCTTTAACTTTCAACCTGTCTTTATATTTCTTTCACCTTGTATTTATCCTTTAATATACAGAATGTGTTTTATTGACTTTTATCTTCAAAAATTTACAAAACACATAGCATTAGTTTTGAACTATTTTAGTGTATTTGTGATTCATAAAACTTTGGCACTTGAACATGAAAATGGATGAACTTTAACATTCAGTTCAGAAACATTTGAAGATTTAATTCATGATCATTTACAAGTAAGATGAAACTGCTTGCCTAGCTAGCTGCGTGCTCATCACTGGGTAGTTTTCTAACCCTAGTTCACCGCTCTCCAATTCCTCAGCACCAGCCCCTTCTGGTAGGTCCTCCTAGCCCTCTGGTCATTTCTTCTGAGTTTCCTTTGCCAGCAGCTTCCCCTCTCCAGAACCTTGAAGCAAGTGGAGTTCTTAAGGGCTCAGTCTGAGATCCTTCCTCTGTAAGAAGAGACAGATGAGTTGAGATCTGAAATGTAGGTAGGAATTAGTCTCACAAATTGTGCAGCAATGATTTCATCCCATCTTGTGCCATCAAATAACATTTATATGTAGTCATTTCTGAATCATTTCAGGAAGTCCAAGAGGATTTCTTCATACCTCATTTCCTCTTGCATACAGATTTCTCAGGAGGAAGGTAAAGTGGTCTGGTATTCCCATCTTTTAAAGAATTTTCCACAGTTTGTTGTGATCCACACAGTCAAAGGCTTTGGCTTTTTTTGGTCAATAAAGCAGAAGTAGATGTTTTTCTGGAATTCTCTTGCATTTTCTATTATCCAGTGGATGTTGGCAATTTGAACTCTTCTGCCTTTTCTAAATCTAGCTTGAATATCTGGAAGTTCTCGGTTCACATACTATTGAAACCTAGTTTAGAGAATTTTGATCATTACTTTGCTAGTGCATGAGATAAGTGCCATTGTGCAGTAGTTTGAACATTCTTTGGCATTGCCTTTCTTTGGGATTGTAATGAAAACTGACATTTCCCAGTCCTGTGGCCACTGCTGCATTTTGCAAATTTGCTGGCATATTGAGTGCAACGTTTCAACAACATAATCTTTTAGGATTTTAAATAGCCCAGCTGGAATTCCATCACCTCCACTAACTTTTGTTGTAGCTTCCTAAAGCTCACGTGACTTCAAACTCCATGATGTCCAGTTCTAGGTGAGTGACCATGCCTCGTGGTTATCTGGATCATTGAGTTTTTTTGTTTTTGTTTTTTTGTATAGTTTTTCTGTGTATCCTTTCCATCTTTTCTTAATCTGTTCTGCTTCTTTTATGTCTTTTCCATTTCTGTCCTGCATCATACCCGTCCTTGCATGAAATGTTCCCTCGATAGCTCCAATTTTCTTGAAGAGATCTTCAGTCTTTCCCACTTTGTTATCTTGTACCATATTTCATTTGCTTTTGTGATCGCCTTTTAGTTTCTTCAATAACCTGAGTTCTTTCACAGGATTCTTCCACACTGTGCCCTCTACCTGGAATGTTCTTCCTATATACTTCATGAAACTCATGCTTTCTTCTACCTGCAGTTCTCAGGTCACCTGTCACTTCCTCAGAGAAGCCTTTCCTGATGCCATTGTGTACTATATGCTTCACACTCTCCACCTTTTATTTCCTCTCATGGTAATTTGTACATTTATATTTACTTGTGTTAATTTGTTTAATGGTAGGAAACTTTGAGATGGGCACCAATGATTCCTTACCTCCTGGTTTCATGCCCTAGAGTAATCCTTTGAGGATGGGCTGGACTAGTGACTTGCTTCTAATGAATACAAATCTTTGGGAGCCATTTTTGATGCTATGTTGCTTCTGTTCTATACTCTGACTGGCTGGCTCTGGGGGAAGCCAGCTGCCGTGTAAGCTTCCCTTGGAGATGCTCAATGGCAAAAAATTGAGCCAGCAGTCATCAAGAAACTGAGGCCCTCATTCCAACACTCCACGAAGAAGTGATTCCTGCCAACAACCATCTGAGTTACCATCTTTCCCCCAACATGTCAGGAAATCGCTTTGGTAAAAGGTTAACCAGTCTTTGCCACAATAAGGCTGGCTGACTTCATTTCCCATTCTCATTTTTTGAGACAAAACCTATTCCTCAGCCAGTAAACTGGTAGCCTGTTACTTAATTAATTGATTTAATAAGTACTTAGAGAGTGACTATGTTCCAGTTACTGAGTTAGGCACAGGAAGAAAGCAATGTACGAAACACACAAAATCCTTCTGTTGGTGCAGTTTATGTTGTAGAAAGTGGAGACAGAGGTTGCACATGTAACATATGTTACATACTGATGAATGTTCTGGAGGCAAATAGAGTAATGGGAGCAAGGAATGTCAGAGTGGGGTTCTGGGTCACTATTCTATTTTGGGTGTGGTCAGAACATTACTCTCTGAGAAGCTGATATTTGAACAGCGACTCCAAAGGAAGAGAGAGAGTCACTCAGCTTACAGGGGAAACATGTTCCAGGTAGATGAAAATCCTATATAAAGTCCCAAAGTAGGCATACATGAATCCTCCAAGACTATACTGCATTCTGGATATTTACCAAAGGTAGGGATGATAAAATCTGCCTATTAATTGCATGTGGAATGTCAGAGAATGAGGGATTTGAGGATATGTCTGAGGTTTCCTGTTGAGTGTCTGGATGAACTATATTAGCTTTTATTGAGATGGAAGAGTCTGTGATTTATAGGTTTGTTTGTTTGTTTGTTTGATGGAGGGTGTGGATAATTGCAGCTTATTTTGTCCTCATGTTTTGGGATCATGTGTTATCATTTACTTTTTTTCCCACCAGTTGATCTTTGCAGAATGTCCCATCACCCACTCCTTGTCAGGATCACTCCCAAAGGTGATATTGTATTCCATGGAGGCATCACCTTCTCTGGGTGCCCCCTGTTCTAGTAGATTCCATGTTTATCTCAGTTATGTGCTATGTTGGCTGTGGTTGGTCACTGAGTCATGTCCAACTATTTGTGACCCCCATGGATTGACAGACTCCTCTGTCCATGGAGATTCTTTAGGCAAAAAAATACTCAGTGCATTACCATACTCTCCTTCAGGAGATCTTCTCAACCCAGGGACTGAACCCAGATCTGCATTGCAAGTGGATTCTTTACCATCTGAACCACCAGGGAAGCCCTATCTTGGTTACAAAGCCTAACAACTGTTTCTTCCAATTCTTCCTGATTAGAATGCAGGCTTCTAGAGAACAGGAACTATGTTCTATTTATCTTTTCAAATCCAGCTCCTAGCAGAGTGCCAGTTACTAAGCTGGTAGTCAATAAAAATAGTATTTTTGAATAAGTGAACAAAATTATTTAAGAAACTCAACAATTGAGGTAATGCAAAGAGTAAAGCATCTTCCACGTATGGACAATGTAATAGCACAGAGTATGTGGTGAACTTCAAATGGATAAAAATTGCTGAGACAGGGAGTGTGCAGCTGTGTGCGGTGGAAGAGAATGGTGGGGAAAGATAGTGGGAAGTCAAGCTGGTGAGGGAAGGTGGAGAGGGGAGGGGCTTCAGTTATGCTAACAGGCTTGGCAACAACACTAACAGGGTTGTGATCAGAACACCTCTTTTGTCCTTGATAGTGTGCCTTTTTTTTTTTTTTTTCCCCTGCTAAAAACAGAATAGGGATTCTGTTTGATTTCTTTTTTCCTGTGTAAATCTAATTTAGAGGAAAACTTTTCCACCTAACTTTTAGGATCTTGCCCCTCCCTCACCAACTTATGCTGAAGAATTTACTCATCTTTATGCTGATTTTTTTCTGCTTATTCACTCGTCAGTAATTAGAAGAGTTAGGCTGTGCTGCTGTCTCATGTTCCCTTATGTGAGATTACATAAGCTTGCTCATGAGATAGAAAAGTCTTTCAACATATTTATTAGTCACTTGTAGTTTTTGGTGTTATTTCTTTCTAATTGTGTTTAGTTTTTAAATTTCTATGCTTGTTATTCTTTATTGACTATCTTGAGCTGTTTATATATTAAAAGAAAAAATTAAGTTCTCAAAAAGTTGTCATTAAATATGACTAAATTATTTCTAGTATTTAGAGTCCCTGTTAAATTGGCTATTTCTTATTTAAATACCTACCATGACCAACAGATCTGTTTCAAGGACAGACAGCTCATTTGGGATAATAATATTTACATAATTCTGGTAAAACTAGCACTGTAGTTCTTTTCTAAAAAAGCCGGAGTATATGCAAATGTAATTATTAGAACTGAATAACAAAGCCATCAATATATTTCATTATTTGATTATACATACCACTATAACTTATTTAAAGAGATATATTAAGCTTGGGAACGAAGACTTAGTAAGTGGAATTCTTTCCAATTGCTCCATTCTTTATAATTGCAAGATTTAGAAATAGTATTGTAAAAAATTAACAGAAAACTCAAATTAAGTAGAGTTTTTAAACCAGCAGGGGGAGCTCTCATGCCCTGTGACCTTGGTAGAAACCAACGGGAAAAGATTTCCCTCTTCCCTGGCAACAACTCAACTAATGAAAAGCCACAGATTCTGTTTTTGTAGCTCTCTCAACTTCTTTTTTCCCTCTAAAAAAGTGTTCTTCCCTGGCCTTTCATGTAAGTTCACCATAGTTGCTGACCTCACATTTCAATTCTCTGCTAGTTCTGAATAAACCCATTTTTTTTTTTTTTTTTTGGTTGGAGAAATTACTAACTGGCAGTCTATTTGTTTTAGATCAACATTTTGTGGCCCATAAGGAATGACAGAAGACCTCTGATGGCTCCAGGATGGTGAGCAAAAAGATGAGCTACCCACAATTGAGCTGTAGTTGCCTACTGCTGTTCTCACAGACCCTAGAGTTTGAAGTCTTATCTCCTGAATCTGAGCTTCCACCCTCTTTGTGTCCAAAGCTCTGCTGGCTGTGTTTGGGTCTATGTTAAGATTTTGCCTTTTCTGGTTAAGGCATTTGGGGCTAATTTTGAGATTAGACTGTTTCAGCTGAAATTGGTTAGATTTTGACCCATTCCCTCAGAAATACAGGCTGTTTCATTGAAACTGTGCTCCCTTCAGTCATTGGTTTATTCCTTAGGAATAGGGGCTGTCTTATGGGGATTGCCTAAAAAGCCCTTGGCCTGGCTCCTCCATGACAAATTTGTCCCCCTACTCCTGGTTGACATTAAGTTTACAGGTTGTTTGAATGGTGTGTATTGTAGGATGTTTGAGGTGTTATTGGTTTAGGCTATTTGAAAATTATTCTCTTATTTTAGAGAAAAACCTCTGAGAAATAGGATCCCAGTTATTTAAATGTTATGAGGGCTCCACTCACTCACCCACAGGAACTCTGGCTGATTTTATATTTAAAACCCCTAGTCCTTTTGACCAAAGGCAATTTAGAATATCAATGGCAATTATAGGGAACTTTTGAAACCCCCAAACAGTCTTCTTAAAATTGATTTGGACCACCATAGCTTAAAAATTTCAGAACTGAATAAAATGACTATTTCAATTGGTAATTTGGGCTTTCAAATGTTATCAGGAGCCTAAAATTGCTTTTCTAAAATAATGTTTTAAGCTGAACTGAGGCAAAGAAAAAAAAACAAAAGAAAAAAAAAACAAAGAAGAAATAGATTCTGAATCTTCAGGCTCTTCTTCCTTGGCGTTTTTTCTCAGGCTCTGCCTCTGATGCCATCCTCCTTTCTCCCTTCAATGTCTTGTATACCTCCACTGTACCCTCAACTCCCCCATACTAGTTCTATCACTGAACCTTCCTTCTTCTCTAAAACTCTCTCCACCCCCTTTTCCTTGAACTTCTGAGAAACTGTCCATTTAAACTTATGCCTTCTGAGGATCTAGAGGTTAAACCCTTATTTTTTATATCCCTTGGAGAAAGCTGAACTGCAAGCATAGTCAAAGATTTCCCCAAAGTAATAAAAGATCATCCTAGATTAGCTGAAAATTTAATATCATCATTCAAATGATCAACTTCATTTCTCTGACTTACATCAGCTGGCTTATAGGTTTGTCAATGAAGACTAGGCCCAGCTTTGGATGAAAATGGCTAGTTGGGAAAATTCTAAGAGGATTTTAGAATTACAGCTGGGAGACCATCCTGCTATTTTTAGGTTTATATGATCAGGATTGGGTAATTTCTAGGTTACCTCGTCAAGAAATTCCTAAGGCTTTCCCAAAGCCCATTGATTGGAGCAAAATTCAAACTTGTAAAAAAATTCTAATGAACCTATTCATGGCTATTACAGTTGACTTCAGATTATTTTTAGAGAAAATTCTTGTCTTCTTTCAGATGTTGATTCCACCTGAGTAGACTTTTAAACCCATGTTTATTAACAAGCTGAACTGGGACCTTTACCTTATAGTAAAAATGACCAGGATAGAATAGGAAACTATGTCTAATCCAGATTTAATCAATCCAGCAATCCAACTTTACTGCACTCTAGGTGAGTAACCTAAAAGGAAGACCACTGAAACTGTTAGTATTAAACTGTAGCAGTTGGAGGTTTATAAATGAAACCTCCTACTTCTGCTATTATGCAAATAGCCATGACATTGGAAGAAAGATTTTTACAAATTCAAGCACTCCAGGTGCCTTCAGATCTCTAACCAACTTTTCCAGCATCTTTCCATTTCTTAATGATGAGCTCTAAGGAACTACAGAGGCTCTTCCAGATCTTCCTTCTTAATTGGAGAAAATTCCCTCCAGATTGGGGATGAATTCTAGTTCTAATTGACAACAGTGCCACACTCAAGGTGCCCAACTCCACTACAATAAAATAGCCTCTGCCTCAGATCACTAAAACAGTTCAAATAGAAGGGATTTCTCATGAAATCCTGTCTCTGAACCTGTTCCGTTTTGTTAGGCCCTTTGAGAAATATATACCCTTTCCTCCTTAGCTCCTCTGCATTTATCCATTTGTAGGGTCCCCTCCCTGCTTGTTCCTGCAGAGTAGCTTGGTGGCTTTATCTGATGATTCACTTGTAGATTCTTCCTGGGCTCATACACATGTGCCGGAGACTACATGAGGCCCTGGGAACACTCACACAGTATGATTAACATCCAGGTCCTGGAGAATTCCCAGAGTGGGCTTCACTTGTAAAAGGAGGTGAAGAGCTTGGCCTGGTACACATGTGCTAGACATCATCAGAGCAGCAGAGATAGAGTGAAGGGAGAAGCACCATCTTCATGAGCTCACCATTCTCACTCCTGATGCAGATCCTGATGCCTGAAAGGCACCTACATCAGTGGAGGACCCAACAAGGCCTGGTTCAGCTAGTTTCCACATCTGATCTAGATCTCAGCCCAGAGGATTTATGGGGTCCAAGGCAGTTCCCACTGTCCCATGTCTGACCTGATTCCTGTTCTCTGCCTCTCACCAGTTTTCATGAAGGAAAGTGCCTGGTGTGTCACAATAGATGGAGATGGCAACCGAATGAAGAAAGCTACTCTCTGTGGACATTTAGAACAGTATTAATTCTGTTCTCATTCAAGCCTTTATGCTTGCATCCACTTAGAAGGAGCACAGATTTTTACTGTACAGATGGGTATGCTGGGTGCAGCTGGTGATACTGTACTGATTCTCCTCATCATAAGATTTAGGAATCCATTATTCTACCTTCCCATGGCCTGGTTACCTTCTGTTTCTTCCTCCTGCTTCTCTATACCTTTTCCCTATTAATGCCTTGCCCAAGACTCTTGGTCTTCTTTTCCTCATGGAATCTACCATTGCTTTCTGTGGATTTCTAGTGCCCTTGCTCCTGGTACACTGATTTTAGCATTCAGTTGCACACAGCTAGGATTCCTTCAAATATCACTGGGGAACTGTGACCTACAGACAAAGAATTTCTAGAACAATCCTGTTATGTGAAGCTTGTTTCTATGGGAGAGAAGAGATCTTTTAAAAGAAGCAGTCTCATTTTTGTCTTGTGGGGAGAAAATATCAATACCTATAAGGCAGTCAAATTCAATTGAGATACATGTAGTTAGGATTCAGGATCTAAAAGGATCCTCAAGCCATAATTTGCCTCATTTTTATATTTATACAGACTTAAAGCAACTTCCTTGATTTGTTACTTGGGGAAGCTGGTAGAAGAAACTAAGGTCTTATTTCCTCTGCAGGTTCAACATGACATGAGTAGAAACGCTCCTGTCACACTGCCAAGTTTCTTTTTCCCCATCTTGCAACACACGACCTCCACCTCATCCTAATAAAAAGGGAGCTTAGTGCCAACCTTGATGTTTAACGCCTCCCCCTAAAGAAGACCTCTAGCTGTTCTCTTCATTTCATACAGGGTTTCTTGCCCAGCACACAGAAATTGGGGCTGTCATAACTGCAGGGAAACAGACTTTCCACAAGACGAAGACAATCTTATTCTTGGCAATATTTTCTGAAGCAAAACATTAGGCCTCAGTTGGTGAACCTTGGAGTGAAATTGTCCCAACTCTGCCTGGAAGCTCCTTCTTTCCCATATTCCTTCAGAATTGGCTGAAGCATGTAGATCCACCAGGGCCTACCGACAAAAGCAAGGTGCTTTGCCTCAGTACTCCAGCTAAGATGGGGTAAGGATTGATCTATGGTCCCTACAATAAAAGAGCTTTGGATACATGGAGGACAGGAAGGGAGTTACATTTGAGAAAGTACCCTTTTACTGTTGATGTTTCTGAGGGAACAAGGGCTGGGGTTACTGAAATCTCAGGCCTGGCAAGTGGCCTACACAGGAGGATCGGGAAAAAGGATTAAAATCGTAATTGATGCCAAACTCATAGTAGAAGTTTAGAGTCTCTTCCAGGAAGCAGGATGTGAGAGGAAGGGCATTGTGTTTGGAACTGAAGGGTTAATCTACAGTGCCTGGTTCCCCATTTGCTGGTTCTGCAATTCTGCATAATTTATCCTCTTTTTTTCTCATAAGTTAAATAAATACAGTTGTAGATTCTTTTCTTGTGTATAATCAATCAAAATGTCATGAGCTGAACGTAAAGACCTACTCAGAATTGAAGATTTATTATTAAATGAAGTGATTATTATCCCGGTAATAGGGATTGTGAAACCCAGTTTTGTCCACTTAGAACTCCATTGAAACTATTCCTGAATGTCAATGGTGCTTTTTTCCTGCCTTATTGAGGTATAGTTAGTATATAGCATTCTGCACATATTTAAGGCCTATGATTTGATAAATTTTGGCATGAATACTACAATATAATAAAAATTATATCTGGTCTCTATCTCTGGTCCTTGGCACAGAGCTTTAAAAATCTTTAAAATTTCCTGAATGGTAAGATTGCCTTTGTTATGCCATGATGTGGCTGTTGTGGAATCTTAAGTAGCCTCAGGGGGTAGTGAAGGACCAGTTGCCTGGTCAGATGGTTGTAACCTTGAGCCAAACTCCAGGGAGGGGAAGGGGCTGGAGACCGACTTCAGTCGCGTAGCCAGTGATTTAACCATGCCTGCACAATGAAAGCTCAATAAAAACTCTGGACACTGGTGCTCAGTAGAACTTCCAGGTTGCTGAGCACATTGATGCGCCAGGGAGGTGATGCAGAAAATCTAGCCAGGATTCCACAGGGAGAGGGTATGGAAGCTCTGCCCCCAGAATCTTATAGGCTTCACCTGGGTGTATCCTTTATAATAAAAACTGTGACTGTAAGTATAGTGCTTCCTTAGTTGTATTAATTGTTTCCAGGGAATTACTGAGCCTGAGGGGATCCCTATATATTTTAGCCAGACTGTGAAAAGTGTGGGAGGCCTAGAGATCCCCCAACTGTGTCTCCTGTCTGACAGTTTTGTGGGTGACTTTGTCCTAACTTGTGGGGTATGATGCCAGCTTGAGTGGTTAGCAGGATGCTTCGGCTGTACTCTTAGTAGGGAGACAGAGCATTTGGTGTCAGAAAGCTGGAATTCATTAGAAGGACCCTGACTCACTGAGACATATGATTTGGAAAGAGAGAGGATAAAAGGGTAGGAGATAAGAATCTTTTGATTTGGGGGTGGCCAAAATGTTACCTGTGGTATAAAGTAGCAGCTGTGCTCCTATCGTTTACTCAAATTAAAAATTAATAGAATTTAGAGATGATTCACCCAACTTCCTAGGAGCTGGCTCACTGGATGCATAAGTAAAATAATAAGAAAAAGGTTAAATATTAAATTCCATGATTATTGTTATCTTTAATAGCTAAAGTGAAATTAAAAGTACTGAGTCAGGTCTTGGTGCTGACCAAGTTCAGAGTATGGTCAATCTGAGCTATGGTCACTGGCCTCAAAGCTTTCCCCAAAGGGAAGAGTTATGTTTAGACAATAGAGAGTACTTCTGAGATCTCTGGTCATCAAAAAGGTCATCCAAACTGGAAGCATGGTAAGACCATGAAATTATCAAAACCAGGAGGTACAGTATGAAGCACTTTTCTTTTTTTTGGATTGGTATCATTAACTTCCTGAAGAACTTTTACTGAAATGAAATGTGTGAGGGTCTAATTTGGGGACCATGTCTTTGGTTTTAAATATTACTCTCACTTTCTCATACAAACCCGTAATATCTTGTTAGTGTCTACCGATACTTATTTGTTTCCAGGCATATCAGTTTCGATACCAAAAAGGTCATCAGTACATACCTACACTCACGACCTGGTATTTCTTCCAACTCGTGACTTTCTAACTACGAAAACTTGACATCACGGTCTCTTCTGAGAATTCTTAGGGAACCTGTCGTTCCTCTAGTTTGGTCAGTTAGGATTTCCTTTAGTTGAGACTGATAAGTAACTTTCCTGACTGTAACTTCGACTTCCAGGTTATCAAACCGATGGAATACACTTCTCGGTTGAGTAACCTTTTCTGAGACTAAGACCCTTTCTGACTCCCGTCCTCCTCTTCCTCAGTTGTCTCCTACTCTACCAACCTACCGTAGTAACTGAGTTACCCGTACTCAAACTTGTTTGAGGTACTCTATCACTTCCTATCCCTTCGGACCGTACGACGTCAGGTACCCCTACGTCTTAGCCTGTGTCGTCACTGATTTGTTGTTTTTGTTACTTATTAAGTCTGTGTAAAGTCCAATAGGGGTTCAATTGTGGATAGGATTATCTGATCCATTTTCCGTAACATTTCAAACAAATGAGACTCTTCGCCTTGACAGACAGAGAGACATGTATTTACGGTTCATCATGTAGAGTCTACTTCATCGATTATACGAAACGTACGTTCAGTACGATTTGACCGAAATACCACGTATATACACATGAATCAGTAATTCATCTCAGGTTGAGAGACGCTCGGATATTTAACATTGGGTGGTCTAAGGAGACAAGTACCCCAAAGGGTCCGTTCTTAAGGAAGAGGTCCCTTAGAAGGGTTGGGTTCTTAGTTTGGGTGTAGAGAACGTAACCATCCGTCTAAGAAATGACGACTCGGTGGCTTTCAACTGAAATACTACTAGTTCTATGATTAGGTACTTTGTTGCCCCTTTTCCAAGTCATGGTAACTACTGTAATTAAAATACTCTTTTGGTTGGGACACCATATAACCTCACTGCTGCAAAATTGAACAGCTGTCCAAAATAACTTACTGGATTTTTCTGTCTAAGTTTCCCCTTATGGGTCGTATAGATACTAATAGAAATAGATTAATTAACACAAAAATGAGAAAAAGCAGCAGAGATATGCAAGGGACTCATCGTGATAGAATGGAAATCTTTACATGGTGTTTAAAGAATGGGGTGAGTAAAGTAGACATTAATAAGGTTGAAGCAAAGGTCCTCTTAGAGCACTATCAAAGGATAAGTAGACCAGTGATGCCTCTTTGGGATCCTCAACATTAAAGGTCCTTAAATATGTCTGTCCACTCTATGTGATCCAGTTTGGAGGAGGAATATTAAAAAGTCAGAAGACAAAGACTACATTGAGAAACACAACCTGAATTACTTTGAACCACAGCCAAGTGGATTTCAAGCAGATTTATCAAGCTAAATATTTTTTTTTTCAAGCTAAATATTGACAAAATGTCCAGTGTATCTTGGCTCAACCCTCTGCTTGGGGACCTGAAGCCTTATGCTTATGACTGAGTGGAATGACTAGGAAGTGGAGAAGAGAAATTTCTCAGACTTCTTGACAAGGGAACCTCACAAACTGTTTAGTACCAAAATCTGTTGGTGAGACCTTCATGGAGCCTACAATTAAATTGAAAAATCATAGAAATTCAAGAGTTGACAGGATTAAGGTGAAAACTTTGGATGGAAACTTGGAATTTTGCATATGCCCAGTGTAAAATGGTTGAATCTGTTTTACCAAATTTATTGTAGAGATGGATATTGTGTCTGGCTGAGGAGTGTTTCCTCTATGTTTCATTATAAAACAGAAGGCACACATAACACACATAATGCAAGACGTTCAACAACATTGGACATGATACATGGGAATGCATAGGAATGCCAGAGTCCACACAGTACAAAATAGAAGAGGAATGTTGGTCCAACCCAATTCTCTGTGCAATAACTTTGTATAGAGTGTAGACTCGGGTTTGTGGCAAAATCCCTGAGATTTTCTCTCAGTGACAACTGCCAGGATCATGGACTAGAAAATTTCCATTTGAGAAGCAATTACTACCTTGCTTTTAGACATTAATTCACCCTGTCCCTGTGACTAAAGGACATAAAACAATATTGAAACCCATAATACCTTGGGTTATAGTAGAGAG
This sequence comes from Madoqua kirkii, assembly GCA_006408675.1. Lineage (NCBI taxonomy): Eukaryota > Metazoa > Chordata > Mammalia > Artiodactyla > Bovidae > Madoqua > Madoqua kirkii. The sequence goes on along the minus strand of SJYC01012351.1, from coordinate 9,970 downwards.
ACACTCTTAATGTGGAAGGCAATGCCCAGATGTGTTCCATAATAAAATGGAAATAGTTTTGTCAAGAGTGTGCTATGAAGGTAATGCAAAGAATTTCTCAGCATATTCATAAGCAGGTACATTCTTTCCCCCTAGATCTGACTTTGGAACACACAAGGAGCTGCCTGATTCTATTGCCACTTGGACAGTGCCCTATAGTTAGCTCTTGATTGACCAACACAGAGCTGCTCAACTTTTGGTTGTCAGTTCCAAAGTGAACTGTTTGGAAGTCTACCACTCTGATTAAGGAAGGTAAAAAATAAATTAGCTCAGTGGGCTAACTTGCATGCTTTCTGATCCTATGTTTAGGTTTTTACTGATGCATAGATGGTGACCTGCCATATGGTCAGGCAGGAGGGCAAAGGGGGTTAACAGTGAATGTGCCTGTATTGCTTACTGGTAAAAATAGTCCATTAGTTCTGTACACATGGAAAGATGGGGAAAGAATAGTTGAGGTTAAAGGAATAAACACATGGTTTATACAATGAGGGAAATCCAGTATCCTTCAATAAAAAACTCTTAGTTAAATTATGTGAGATGTTTGAAAGGGTGAAACTATGTGCAGCTGAGACCACTTCTTATAGAACCCGACAACTTCAAGAAGAAGTCTGCAAACCTGTGTGACCTTGCTCCAGGAAACATTTTGGTCATAAAATTTGTTGATGGGTTGGACTAATTTTTAATGTTTGAAAGGAACTCAGTACTGTGCCAGTGCCTTCTAAAATTCACTTGCAGATTACATCTCTTAAATTGCAATACAGTCTAACACTGGCATTGTTGGTAAATATATGATACTAAATTTGATAGTCAATTAGGGAAATCATTTGAGGTGTATTGCTTGTATTGAGGTGTATTGTATTGCCCACACTTCCTCCTCCAAATATTAGGAGCTCTGCTTCCAGGACCCTCTCAGATCCTGCCCTATGTGTATTTTTCATAATGAAAATGTAATAATAAGTATAGTACATTTCTGAGTTCTGTGACTCATTTCAAGTGAACCATATCAAACCTGAGGGGGTCACAGTATCCCTTGAATCTATAGCCAATTTTTTGGAAGTGTGGGTGTCCTCGGGAACCCTGGCCAGTGGCTGATGTCTGAGAAATAAGGCAGCTTATGGAAGATTTTGTCCTTAACTTTGGGATCTGACAGTAATTCTGGGTGCTTAGTGTCAGAATGGCATTGTAGTACATCCAACTAAGGTGGAGAGAGGACACGCATATACCCAGGAAGCAATGGTAAAGTGGGATTTTTTTTTATGAGAAAAGTAAAAATTGGCTCTTGCAGTTTGCTGTACAAGGCAGGTAGAATTCCAAGGGAAAGACACAGACATGCCTACATTGTTTATCACAAAACTCACAGATAGGCATACCCCAACCCTCATGGCATATATCCATACATCTCCAGGGAACACAACTGTTTATGGGAACACAGCCATGGTTTTTTACCCAGAAAATAATTTTCTTTCTCACCACCCTCAATCCTCGTTCCCATCAGAAAGCGAGAATCACATTAATTCTCTAAACAAAAGCCATCAAGGAAGAACCACATTAAAAAATTATTTATTGTTTTAATGGAAGGATAATTGCTGTACAGAATTTTGTTGTTTTCTGTTAAACATCAACATGAATCATCCATATGTATACATATGTCCCCTCCCTCTTGAACCTCCCTTCCAACTTGCTCTCCATCCCACCCCTCTCAGTTCATTCAATTGCTCAGTCATGTCCGACTCTTTGCAGCCCCATGGACTGCAGCACGCTGGGCCTCCCTGTCCATCACCAAGTCCTGGAGTTTACTCAAACTCATGTCCAGTGAGTCAGTGATGCCATCCAACCATCTCATCCTCTGTTGTCCCCTCCTCCTCCTGCCTTCAATCTTTCCAGCATAAGGGTCTTTTTGAATGAGTCACCTCTTTGCATTAGGTGGTGAAAGTATTGGAGTATCAGCTTAAGGATCAGTACCTTCCAATGAATATTCATGACCGATTTCATTAGGATCCACTGCTTAGATCTCCTTGCTATCCAAGGGACTCAAGAGTGTTCTCCAATACCACACTTCAAAGTATCAATTCTTCAGTGCTCACCTTTCTTTGTAGTCTAGCTCTCACATCCATACATGACTACTGGAAAAATCACAGCTTTGACTAGCTGGAACTTTGTTGGCAAAGTAACATCTCTGCTTTTTAGTATGCTGTCTAGGATGGCTATAGCTTTTTTCAAGGAGTAAGTGTCTTTTAATTTCATGACTGAAGTCACCATCTGCAGTGATTTTGAAGCCCCAAAAAATGTTTGTCACAGTTTCCACTGTTTCCATCTATTTGACCTGAGTTGATGGGACCAGATGCCATGATCATAGTTTTCTGAGTGTTGAGTTTTAAGCCAGCTTTATCATTCTCCTCTTTGACTGTCATCAAGAGGCTCTTTAGTTCTTCTTTGCTTTCTGCTATAAAGGTGGTATCATCTACATATCTGAGGTTTTTGATATTTCTCTTAGCATCTCGATTCCAGCTTGTGCTTCATCCAGCCCAGAGTTTCTCATGATGTACTCTGCATATAAGTTAAATAAGCAGGGTGACAATATACAGCCGTGACATACCCTTTTCTGATTTGGAACCAGTCTGTTGTTCCATGTCCAATACTAACTGTTGTTTCTTGACCTGCCTGTGTATTTCTTAAGAGGCAGGTCAGGTGGTCTGGTATTCCCATCTCTTTAAGAATTTTCCACAGTTTGTGGTGATCCACAAAGTCAAAGGCTTTGGCATAGTCAATAAAGCAGAATTAGATGTTTTTTGAAACTCTCTTGCTTTTTTGATGATCTGACAGATGTTGGCAATTTGATCTCTGGTTCGTCTGCTTTTTCTAAAACCAGCTTGAACATCTGGAAGTTCACGGTTCACATACTGTTGAAGCCTGGCTTGGAGAATTTTGAGCATTACTTTACTAGCGTGTGACATGAGTGCAGTTGTGTGGTAGTTTGAGCATTCTTTGGCATTGCCTTTCTTTGGGATTGGAATGAAAATTGACCTTTTCCAGTCTTGTGGCCACTGCTGAGTTTTCCAAATTTGCTGGCATATTGAGTGCAGCACTTTCACAGCATTATCTTTTAGAATTTCAAATAGCTCAACTGGAATTCCATCACCTCCACTAGCTTTGTTCATAGTGATGCTTCCTAAGGCCCACTTGACTTCACATTCCAGGATGTCTGGCTCTAGGTGAGTGACTGTCATGAAGATCTTTTTTTACATAGTTCTTGTGTAGTCTTTCCACCTCTTCTTAATATCTTCTGCTTCTGTTAGGCCCATACCATTTCTGTCCTTGATTGTGCCCATCTTTGCATGAAATGCTCCCTTGGTATCTCTAATTTTCTTGAAGAGAACTCTAGTCTTTCCCATTCTATTGTTTTCCTATATTTCTTTGCACTGATCACCCCTCTAGATTGATATAGATCCCCTGTTTGAGTTTCCTGAGTCACAGAGCAAATTCTCATTGGTTATCTATTTTGCATATGGTAATACCAGACCACCTAACCTGCCTCTTGAGAAATCTGTGTGCAGGCCAGGAAGCAACAGTTAGAACTGGACATGGAACAACAGACTGGTTCCAAATAGGAAAAGGAGTACGTCAAGGCTGTATATTGTCACCCTGCTTGTTTAACTTCTATGCAGAGTACATCATGAGAAATGCTGGACTGGAAGAAACACAAGCTGAAATCAAGATAGCCGGGAGAAATATCAATAACCTCAGATATGCAGATGACACCATCCTTATGGCAGAAAGTGAAGAGGAGCTAAAAAGCCTCGTGATGAAAGTGAAAGAGGAGAGTAAAAAAGTTGGTTTCAAGCTCAACATTCAGAAAACGAAGATCATGGCATCGGTCCCATCACTTCATGGGAAATAGATGGAGAAACAGTGGAAACAGTGTCAGACTTTATTTTTTTGGGCTCCAAAATCACTGCAGATGGTGACTGCAGCCATGAAATTAGAAGACACTTACTCCTTGGAAGAAAAGTTATGACCAACCTAGATAGTATATTCAGAAGCAGAGACGTTACTTTGCCAACTAAGGTCCGTCTAGTCAAGGCTATGGCTTTTCCAGTGGTCATGTATGGATGTGAGAGTTGGACTGTGAAGAAGGCTGAGCACTGAAGAATTGATGCTTTTGAACTGTAGTGGTTGGAGAAGACTCTTGAGAGTCCCTTGGACTGCAAGGAGGTCCAACCGGTCCATTCTGAAGGAGATCAGCCCTGGGATTTCTTTGGAAGGAATGATGCTGAAGCTGAAGCTCCAGTACTTTGGTCACTTCATGCGAAGAGTTGACTCATTGGAAAAGACTCTGATGCTGGGAGGAATTGGGGACAAGAGGAGAAGGGGATGACTGAGGATGAGATGGCTGGATGGCATCACGGACTCGATGGATGTGAGTCTGAGTGAACTCTGAGACATGGTGATAAACAGGAAGGCCTGGTGTGCTGTAATTCATGGGGTCACAAAAAGTTGGACACGACTGAGTGACTGAACTGAACTGAATATAAGTTTCCATGTTGCTCTCTCCATACTTCTCACCCTCTCCCCTCTCCACCCCTTTGTGTCCATAATTCTGTTCTCTATGTCTGTTTCTCTCCTGTTTCCCTGCAAATAAATTCATTCTTACCATCTTTCTAGGTTCCATATATATGCATTAGTATAGGATATTTGTTTTTCTCTTTCTGACTTATTGCACTCTGCGTAATAGGCTCTAGGTTCATCCACCTCATTAGAACTGTCTCAAGTGCATTCCTTTTTATAGCTGAGTAATATTCCACTGCATATATGTACCACAGCTTTTTTATCCATTCATCTGTTGGTGGACATCTATGTTGCTTTCATGTTCTAGTTATTGTTAAGTAGTCCTGCAATAAACATTGTAGTATATGTCTTTTTCAGCTTTGATGTTTCCTCAGGGTATATGCCTAGGAGTGAGATTGCTGGATCATATGGTGATTTTATTTATAGTTTTTAAAAGAATATCCATACCAGAAGGCCTACCTTTCTTATATCATCTGTTTCCCCCACACTCCAAGGAAGTGACTGACCCAGAATAACCACAGACTTTTTTTTCTCATGAAGGCATCTGCAGTTATAGAAAAGAAAACACTATAAAGATCAGGTCATTCTTTGTCCTATTTGCAGAGATCTTTTGTTCTCTTGTTGACTTTACAAAGCTGGATGGGAAATAGTGGTCAAGACAAAATAACCTATAAGCAAGAACAGAGGACACCTGCACATACCAAAGACATGACCTTTCCTTGAAGGATGTGTCTCTTAAGTCTGTCTTGGTTGGAAATTATAATTTTTCCTCTTAATCAAAGAGGAAAAATCTTTGCTGAAGAAATGTCCCCTACCAACAGTTTATAATCTGATGCTCTGTACTTGAGTGCCTCTTGAATCAGCCAACAGTTGATCAGTGATTATCCTTCCAGCCCTCCATGGAAACAGTAACCTCTATAATGTACATGATAAGTTTTCATACCTGAACTAGACTAAGAAAAATATCAAGAAAGCCATATTTCTATCTCAAAGACCATGTTAACTTGGCATTAGATATGCTTGCTTATCTACCCTGCCAACAAGTTGTCTGGAGGACTAGGGGATGTAGATGAATATTTTAAAATATTGATGGACTCCTCACGAATTTCTCTAATCCAGTTATGTAAGAACTTTGCAAAAACAGTATTGGACACCACCAAGCTAATTACCAACTGGTATTATGAACTCTTATTTGTTTCTGTCCTTAAGTTATGACTCTTTTAGAATTTGAGTGTTTCTAGGATTGTGATATCAAATATCACTAAAATGTATCCTCTGTTTTTGTTTGTTAGGTCAGTACTAAGGATTAATCTAAACCATGTCAGAAATTCACCAGGTTACCCTTCTTCTTGCTTCCAAACTGTCAGAATCTGCCAGCTGACCAGAAGCATCTGATCTTTCTATGTGTCTCTTACACATGTCTCAAAATGGCTAAACTGACAAAATGTGGTGCACTGGAGAAGGGAATGGTAAACCATTGCAGTATTCTTGCATTGAGAACCCCATGAACAGTGTGAAAAAGCAAAAAGATAGGACACTGAAAGATGAACGCCCCAGGTCAGTAGGTGCCCAATTCACTACTGGAGATGAGTGGAGAAATAACTCCAGAAAGAATGAACAGAGAGAGCCAAAGCAAAAACAACACCCAGTTGTGGATGTGATTAGCGATAGAGGCAAGGTCTGATGCTGTAAAGAGAAAGATTGTACAGGAACCTGAAATGTTAGGTCCCATGAATCAAGGCAAATTGGAAGTGGTCAAACAGGATATGGCAAGAGTGAACATCGACATTTTAAAATTATAGGACTAAAATGGAATGGAATGGGTGAATTTAACTCAGATGGCCATTATATCTACTACTGTGGGCAAGAAGCCCTTAGAAGAAATAGAGTAGGCATCATAGTCAACAAAAGAGTCCAAAATGTAGTACTCTGATGCAATCTCAAAAACAACAAAATGATCTCTCTTCATTTCCAAGGCAAATCATTCAATATTACGGTAGTTCAAGTCTATGCCCTAACCAGTAATGCTGAAGAAGCTGAAATTGAACAGTCCTCTGAAGACCTACAAGACCTTCTAGAACTAACACCCCAAAATTATGTCCTTTTCATTATAGGGGACTGGAATGCAAAAGTATGAAGTAAAGAAACACCTGGAGTAACAGGCAAATTTTGCCTTGGAGTATAGAATGAAGCAGGGCAGAGGCTAATAGAGTTTTGCCAATAGAATGCACTGGTCAAAGGAAACATCCTTTTCAAACAACACAAGAGAAGACTCTACACATGGACATCACCAGATGGTCAACACCAAAATCATATTGATCATATACTTTGCAGCCAAAGGTGGAGAAGCTCTATACAGAGGGAAAAAAAACAAGACTGGGAGCTGACTGTGGCTCAGATCATGAACTCCTTATTGCCATATTCAGACTTAAATTGAAGAAAGTAGGGAAAAGCACACGTATGACCTAAATCAAATCCCTTATGATTATACAGTGGAAGTGAGAAATCGATTCAAGGGACTAGATCTGACAGAGTGCCTGATGAACTATAGATGGAGGTTCATGATATAGTACAAGAGATATAAATCAAGACCATCACCAAGAGAAAGAAATGCAAAAATGCAGAATGATTGTCTGAGGAGTCCTTACAAATGGCTGTAAAAGGAAGAGAAGCAAAAAGCAAAAGAGAAAAGGAAAAATATGCCCATTTGAATGCAGAGTTCCAAAGAACAGCAAGAGGATATAAGAAAGCCTTCCTGAGTGATCAGTGCAAAGAAATATAGGAAAAGAACAGAAAGGGAAAGACTAGAGATCTCTTCTAGAAAATTAGAGAAACCAAGGGAACATTTCAGGCAAAGAAGGGCTCAATAAGGACAGAAATATTATGGACCTAACAGAAGCAGAAGAGGTGGCAAGAATAAACAGAAAAACTATTCAAAGAAGATCTTTACCATCCAGATAATCATGATGGTGTGATCACTAACCTAGAGCCAGACATCCTGGGATGCAAAGTCAAGTGTGGGCCTTAGGAATCTTCACTATGAACAAAGCTAGTGGAGGTGATGGAATTCCAGTCGAGCTATTTCAAGTGTGCTAAAAGATAATTCTGTGAAAATGCTGCTCTTAATATGCCAGCAAATTTGTAAAACTCAGCAGTGGCCACAAGACTGGAAAAGGTCAGTTTTCATTCCAATCCCAAAGAAAGGCAATGCCAAAGAATGCTCAGACTACCGCACAACTGCACTCATGTCACACACTAGTAAAGTAATGCTCAAAATTCTCCAAGCCAGGCTTCAACAGTACGTGAACCGTGAACTTTCAGATGTTCAAGCTAGTTTTAGAAAAGGCAGAGGAGCCAGAGATCAAATTGCCAACATCTGTCGATCATCAAAAGAGCAAGAGAGTTTCAAAAAACATCTAATTCTGCTTTATTGACTATGCCAAAGCCTTTGACTTTGTGGATCACCACAAACTGTGGAAAATTCATAAAGAGATAGGAATACCAGACCACCTGACTTGCTTCTTGAGAAATCTGTATGCAGATCAGAAAGCAACAGTTAGTACTGGACATGGAACAACAGATTGGTTCCAGATAGGAAAAGGAGTATGTCGAGGCTGTATACTGTCACCCTGCTTATTTAATTTATATGCAGAGTACATCATGAGAAATGCTAGAATGTATGAAGCACAAGCTGGAACCAAGATTACTGGGAGAAATATCAATAACCTCAGAAACGCAGATGACACCAGCTTTATGGCAGATAATGAAGAACTAAAGAGCCTCTTGATGAAATTGAAAGGGGAAAGTGAAAATGTTGGCTTAAAGATCATGACATCCAGTCCCATCACTTTGGGGCAAATATATGAGGCACAGTGGAAACTATGGCAGACTTTTTTTGGGGTTACTTCAAAATCACTGCAGATGGTGACTATAGCCATGAAATTAAAAGACACTTACTCCTTGGAAGAAAAGTTATTAACAACCAAGACAGCATATTCAAAAGCAGAGACATTTATTTACCAACAAAGATCTATCTAGTCAAGGCTATGGTTTTTCCAGCAGTCAGGTATGGATGTGAGAGTTGAACTCTAAAGAAAGCTGAGCACCAAAGAATTGATGTTCCAACTGTGGTGTTGGAGAAGACTCATGAGAGTCCCTTCGACAGCAAGACGATCCAACCAGTTCATCTTAAATAAATGAATTCTGAATATTCATTGGAAAGACTGATGTTGAAGCTGAAACTCCAATATTTTGGCCACCTGATGGGAAGAACTGACTGATTTGAAAAGACCCTGATGCTGGGAGAGATTGAAGGTGGTAAGAGAAGGGGATGACAGAGAATGAGATGGTTGGATGGCATCACCTACTCAATGGACACGAGTTTGAGTAAACTCCGGAATTTGGTGATGGACAGGGAGGTATGGTATGCTGCAGTCCATGGGGTCACAAATTTGTCACAGCTGAGCAACTGAACTGAACTGAACCAATTGTGGGTGATGTTAGGCAACAATCAAACTCTTCCGTATAGGGTGGGACCATCATGTGCACACTCTATATGTGAAACACTTGGTCATATCCACTAAAGGCAGATAGAGACATCCCCCATGTCCCAGTGATTCTTCTGCTAGAGAAATACTTGACAAAAATGCCTGCATGTGTTCTCCAGAAGACGTTTACAGGAATGCACATGGCAGCATTGTTCTTAATTGCTCATAGTTGTACTCTACTGAAACTCTCATAACAGTAGAACATGTCAACACATTCCCCTATGTTCCAACAACTGTATGCTTTATCTTCATAAAGAAGAATGATCCTCAAAGATACACAGTTCTATGAGTGAATCTTACAAAATATAGATTAAATGAAGCCAGACACAAGAGGAATCATGATTTTTTTTATTTGCAAGTGGTTGACAGTAGTGACCCTTGGAGAGAGGGTTCATGATGGAAAAGAAGCCTAGGTGACTTTTTGGGTTCTGGGTTCCACTGAAGTTTTTAATACTTTGTCTTTGTTTTTTAATCTAGAGAATGATTATACAGTTTGCTAAAATTCACTGTGTCATATATACGACCACAATATGAAAGATTTTTCAGCATACATGTAATGTTTCAATTAAAAGTAAAAAAATAATGATAATATTTCAAACATGTTATGAAAATCTCAGCAGTCATACATAGTTGCAGACAGGGTATTTTGAGTAATTTAATATCACAAACCCCAAATTACACCTCTCTGCCCAAGGGCAACAATTACCTGGGGACATTTAGAGTAAGTATTTGACAGCAGCAAAAGGTCCTGGATTGCAGCAAGAGCCTGGAACATAGACACCCATTTAACATCACAGCCAGGACCACCCCATACAGCA
>SJYC01012350.1:0-12735 GCA_006408675.1 Madoqua kirkii | reverse complement strand
CTCTGCCCAAGGGCAACAATTACCTGGGGACATTTAGAGTAAGTATTTGACAGCAGCAAAAGGTCCTGGATTGCAGCAAGAGCCTGGAACATAGACACCCATTTAACATCACAGCCAGGACCACCCCATAGCAGCACTGTCTATCACTTATCTCTGCATGAACCTTGGATACAGGAGGGAGAGTCTCCTACACATGCAGAGCACATCAATCTTGTGGCTTAACACACACACACACACACACACACACACACACACAGACACACAGAGTGAATTCTATTTCTTTATGAACTCTTCTTATCTACCAGTTAGATTTTAATTTTCCATGATTTAACCCACTTTTATTGAGCACATTGTTTGCAAAAATGCATACTGCATTTTTTTGGAAATCTGATGCATACGGAGAACGAGGAGTCAATCATGTGGTGATGGAGATTATACAGATTGCTTACTCTGCCTCTATTCCCCCTTCTTCCCTAATAAGAGGATCTTGATCCCAATTTATTTTAGGTCAATGATATGCTCATCTAAAATAAGAACTGACACATGACTAAGTTGATTAAGGGTTCTGGTTAATTTAGTCTGCTTAAGATGTCAAGAGCAAATAACTTGTTTGTTTTTCCTTTCTACATAAACATATCCAAATATGAGCAATCAAACACACAAACATTTAAAATTTCATGCTAGTTTATAACACAACAGTAATAAAAGGAAAGAGAGGAGAATTAGAAATAACTAAATGTAAGATCCAGATAACTGGAGAGGATAGACCTGTGAATTTTCAGATAATTAGAAATTCGTCTATATTTCCCCACCAATTTAGATATCTGGGGGCTTGAAACTCTATAGCTGTCAGAATCATAACTGTCTTAAAATATGTAAAAAGGTAAATGTAGAACTAAAAACACGGTCAAGGATCATGGAACTACTAGGAATAAAAAAAAAAAAACAAGAAAAGAAAAGTAAAATTAAAAACTCACTTAATGAGTTCATCTCAAGAGAAACAAAAGAAAAAAGATAAGAAAGACCTGCTATAAAACTGCAGAAGAATAATCAGCAAAAGTAGAAAGAAAATAAACTGAAAAACACCTTACTGTGCTAAGATTTAAAGGAACTCCTGTGTAGAATTATAAATGTAAGCCATTGATAATTTGATAGGGATTGCACTGAATCTGTAGATTGTGTTTGGCAGTATAGTCATTTTCACAGTATTGATTCTTCCTACCCCAGAATATGGAATATATCTCCATCTGTTTATGCATCTTTGATTTCTTTCATTAGTGTCTTATAATTTTCTGTGAACAGTTCTTTTGTCTCCTTAGGTAAGTTTATCCCTAGATATTTGATTCTTTTTTTTTTTTTTTTGCAGTGGAGAATGGGATTGATTCCTTGATTTCTATTTCTAATTTTTCATTGTTGCAAACTGCAGAAGAATAATCAGCAAAAGTAGAAAGAAAATAAACTGAAAAACACCTTACTGTGCTAAGATTTAAAGGAACTCCTGTGTAGAATTATAAATGTAAGCCATTGATAATTTGATAGGGATTGCACTGAATCTGTAGATTGTGTTTGGCAGTATAGTCATTTTCACAGTATTGATTCTTCCTACCCCAGAATATGGAATATATCTCCATCTGTTTATGCATCTTTGATTTCTTTCATTAGTGTCTTATAATTTTCTGTGAACAGTTCTTTTGTCTCCTTAGGTAAGTTTATCCCTAGATATTTGATTCTTTTTTTTTTTTTTTTGCAGTGGAGAATGGGATTGATTCCTTGATTTCTATTTCTAATTTTTCATTGTTGCTATATAGAAATGCAAATGATTTCTGTGTATTGATTTTGTATCCTGCAACTTTGCTAAATTCACTGATTAGCTCTAATAATCTTCTGATACTATCTTTAACGTTTTCTATGTAGAGTATCATGTCATTTGCAAACAATGAGAGCTTTACTTCTGTTCTGATCGGGATTCCTTTTATTTCTTTTTCTTCTCTGATTGCTGTAGCTAGGACTTCCAGAACTATGTTGAATAATAGTGGTGAAAGTGGACACCCTTGTCTCATTCCTGATCTTAGAGGGAAGGCTTTAGTTTTTCACCATTGAGAATAATGTTTGCTGTAGGTTTATCATATATGGCCTTTACTATGTTGAGGTTGGTTCTTTCCATCGACATTTTTTGAAAAGTTTTAATCATAAATGAGTGCTGAATTTTGTCAAATGCCTTTTCTGCATCTATTGAGATTATCATATGACTTTTACCTTTCAGTTTGTTCATATGGTGTATCACATTGATTGATCTGTGTATACTGAAGAATCCTCACATTCCTGGATTAAACTCAACTTCATCATGGAGTATGAGCTTTTGGATATGTTGCTGAATTCTGTTTGATAAAATTTTGTTGAAGATTTTTGCATCTATGTTCATCAGTGTTATTGGCCTGTAGTTTTCCTTTCTGTGTTGTCTTTTTCTGTTTTGGTATCGGGGTGATGGTGGCCTCATAGAATGAATTTGGAAATATTCCTTCCTTTGCGATATTTTGAAAGAGTTTTAGAAGGATAGGCATTAGCTCTTCTCTAAATGTTTGATAGATTCCCCTGTGAAGCCCTCTGGCTTTTGTGTTTTGGTAGATTTTTGACCAAAGCTTCAATTTCTTGTTCAATTTCAAGTTCTTGTAATTGGGTTGTTCATAATTTCTATTTCTTCCTGGTTTAGTCTTGGAAGATTGAACTGTTCTAAGAATTTTTCCATTCCTCTCAGGTTATCCATTTTATTGTCATATAGTTGTTCATAATAGTCTCATAATCCTTTGTATTTCTGAGGTAGGATTGTATTGCTATAAACTTCCCTCTCAGAACTGCTTTTGCTGCATCCCATAGGTTTTGAGTTGTCATGTTTTCATTGTCATTTGTTTCTAGAAATTTTTTAATTTTCCTTTTGATTTCTTTAGTAACCTTTTGGTTATTTAGAAACATGCTGTTTAATCTCCATGTGTTTGTGTTTCTTACAGTTTTCTTCTTATAATTGATATCTAGTCTCATAGTGATGTGGTCAGAGAAGATGCTTGATATGACTTCAATTTTCTTAAATTTACTGAGGTTTGATTTGTGACACAAGGTGTGGTCTATCCTGGGGAATGTGTCATGTGCATTTGAGAAGAAGATGCATTCTTCTACATTTACATGAAATGTCCTGAAGATATCAATGAAATCCATCTCATATATCATTTAGGACTTGTGTTTCTTTATTAATTTTCCATTTTGATGATGTGTCCATTGGTGTAAGTGGGGTGTTAAAGTCTCTTACTATTATTGTGTTAAGGTCAAATTCTCCTTTTATATCTGTTAGTGTTTGTCTTATGTATTGAGGTGCTCCTATGTTGGGTAAATAGATATTTACAATTGTTTCTTTCTTCTTGGATTGATTCCTCGATCATTATGTAGTGTTCTTCCTTATATTTTGTAATCTTTGTTATTTTAAGCTCTATTTTGTCTGGTATGAAGATTGCTTCTCCAGTTTTCTTTTGCTTCCTATTTGCATGGAATATATTTTTCCATCATCCCATGTTCATCTATATGTGTCTTTAGGTCTGAGGTGGGTTTCTTGTAGACTGCATATATATCGGTCTTGTTTTTGTATCCATTCAGCCATTCTGTGTCTTTTGGTTGGAGCATTTAATCCATTTACATTTAAAGTAATTATTGATATATATGTACCTATTGTCATTTTCTTAATTGTTTCTGGTGGATTTTGTAGATCCTTTTTCTTCTCTTGTATTTCTTAACTATATAAGTCCATTTAACATTTGTTGTAAATCTGGTTTGGTGGTACTGAATTCTCTTAATTTTGCTTGTCTAAAAAGCTTTTTATTTCTCCATCAATTTTGAATGAGATCCTTGCTGGGTACAGTAATCTTGGTTGTAGATTTTTCCCTTTCAATACTTTAAATATATCCTGCCATTTCCTTCTGGCCAGTAGAGTTTCTGCTGAGAGAACAGCTGTTAACCATATGGAGTTTCCCTTGTGTGTTACTTGCTGCTTCTCTCTTGCTGCTTTTAATATTCTTTCTTTGTGTTTATTCTTTATTAGTTTGATTAGTATGTGTCTTGGCGTGTTTCTCCTTGGGTTTACCCTGTATAGGACTCTTTGTGCCTCTTGAACTTGATTGACTATTCCCTTTTCCATGTTGGAGAAATTTCCAACTATAATCTCTTCAAAAAATTTCTCATGCCCTTTCTTTCCTCTTCTTCTTCTGGGACCCCTATAATTCGAATGTTGGTGCCTTTAATATTGTCCCAGAAGTCTCTGAGACTATCATCAGTTCTTTTCATTCTTTTTACTTTGTTCTGCTCTTCAGAAGTTATTTCCATCATTTTATCTTTCAGCTCACTGATTCATTTTTCAGCTTCAGATATTCTGCTATTGATTGCTTTTGGAATATTTTTAATCTCAGTAATTGTGTTGTTTGTCTCTCTATATTTATCTTTAATTCTTCCAGGTCTTTGTTAATTGATTCTTGCATTTTCTCCTTTTTGTTTTCAAGGTTTTTAATTATCTTTACTATCATTATTCTTAATTCTTTTGCAGGTAGTTTGCCTATTTCCTCTTTATTTGTTTGGACTTCTGTGTTTCTAGTTTTTTCCTTTATTTGTGTAGTATTTCTCTGCCTTTTCATTATTTTTTTAAACTTATTGTGTTTGAGGTCTCTTTTTCCCAGGCTTCAAGGTTGAATTCTTTTTTCCTTTTTGTTTCTGCCCTGCTAAGGTTGGCCCAGTGGCTTGTGTAAGCTTCATATAGGGTGAGATTTGTGCTGAGTTTTTGGTTGGTTGTTTGTTTTTCCTCTGATGGGCAAGGCTGAGTGAGGTAATCCTGACTGCTGATGATTGGGCTTGTTTTGTTTGTTGTTTAGATGAGGCGTCCTGCACAGAGTGCCACTGGTGGTTGTATAATGCCACGTCTTGTATTCAGGTGGTTTCCTTTGTGTGAGTTCTCACTATTTGATACTCCTTAGGGTTAATTATCTGGTAGTCTAGGGTCTTGGAGTCAGTGCTCCCAGTACAATGGCTCAGGGCTTGACCTCTGGTCAGGAATAAAGATTCCACAAGTGGTTTGTTATAGCATTAAGTGTGTGGACTAGAACAAACTCTGGAAAATTCTTCAAGAGATGAGAATACCACACCAACTGACCTGCCTCTTGAGAAATCTGTATGCAGGTCAGGAAGCAACAGTTAAAATTGGACATGGAACAACAGACTGGTTCCAAATTGGGACAGGAGTACATCAAGGCTGTATATTGTCACCTGCTTATTTAACAGAGTACATCATGAGAAATGCTGGGCTGGATGAGGCACAAGCTGGAATCAAGATTACTGGGAGAAATAGCAATAACCTCAGATATGCAGATGACACCAGCCTTATGGCAGAAAACAAAGAATAACTAAAGAATCTCTTTATGAAAGTGAAAGAGGAGAGTGAAAAAGTTTACTTAAAGCTCAGCATTCAGAATACTAAGATTATGGCATCTGGTCCCATCATTTCATGGCAAAAAGATGGGGAAACACTGGAAACAGTGTCAGACTTCATATTTTTGGGCTCCAAAATCACTGCAGATGGTGACTGCAGCCATGAAAATAAAAGACGCTTGTTACTTGGAAGAAAAGCTATATTTTAATCTGGTACTACTCCTGTGTGTACTTGCCTCCAATGTTCATAGCTATCAGAACTAGTGTGTTTTCTTTTGTGGGAGCTTTCAGTGTCCTTTTATATAGTCCATAGACACAAAGTCTGCCTAGTTGATTGTGTGGGTTTAATCTGCAGATTGTGCAGCTGGTGGAAAGGTTTTGGGTCTTCTTCCTTAGCCACACTGCCCCCTGGGTTTCAACTGTAGTTTTATTTCCACCTCTGCATGTGGATCATCCACTGGTGTTTGCTCCTGAGGCTGCCTTGGAGGCCTTCGGTCTCCCCCAGTGAGGGCCAGGTGTGGAGGTGGTGCAGCTGCTTGGGTCGCAGGGGTTCTGGCAGCACTAGGTACTCAGGGGAGTTGACAGCTAGGGCAGCAGTAAATACAGCGCTTTAAAGGGTATGGCAACCAGTACTGGCCAATATGCTCTTGTATTCTTGGCTGGAGAGCCCCTTTCCCTGACAGAGAAGCCTGGCAGGACACAGTCTACAGGGTCACAAAGACTGTGGGACACTACTGAAGTGATCCTGTGTGCATAGATGCAAGACTTGTTTGCCTGTGGCAGCTCTGCCCCAGTGAGTGTTGACTGTGAAGGTGGTGCAGCTGCTTGGCTTGTGGGGACCCTGGTGGTGCCAAGTGTGCAGGGACACGGACTGCTTGTGCTGCAGGAGTTACAGCCCTGTCAGAGTCTTTCAAGCCTCTTGTAGCAGGCCATCAGGAGACCTCTTGGGCCAGTCTTTTCTCTGTAGCTCTGCCCATTCAGGCCTGGGATCCTTGCCTGAGGTCCTCTGTTGTTTAGTGAGTTAAGCACAAAGAGGGGCCCCCTGGCTGGAGTCCTACTCTGTAGTTCAGTGCGTCAGACATTTGATGAACCAGCTTCTTTTTTGTTCAGCTGCCGATGCTGGCATGTGGTTAGAGAGATGCTAAGTGATGGCTCCACCCTCTATGCATGACTCAGCAGTAGCTCCTTGCTTCCATGCCTGCCTGGCTTTCCTCTACAGGCATTTCCCACCACAGTCTTCTCCCTCACACCCCCTTGACCTGCTCTCCTCAATCAACAGCAGCCCTCACCCTGGGATTGCTCCGCAATCCCTAAGCTCCAGCTCCCAGCCACTATGCCTTCCAGGGCAAGTGCATAGCTGTCTGGTGTATGTATGGCTGTGGCAAGGACTGATTCTCATTCCATTTAGGTTGCCACAGATCAGCTGTTTCACTCTCAGCCTTAAATGTTTCTCCTCTGACTAAGACAATTTCCCTGATGTGGGGATCAGGCCCCTGCTTCAGTTCCCCCACCAGCTAAGGGTATGTCCAATCTACTAACACTCCTGTTTCTCTCCCTAGTTCCTTTATCCTACTGAGTTTTGCCTGGTTCTATATATTCTTTTCCACTGGCCAGGTACTTCTGTCCGCTTTCAGCTGGTGTTCTGCATGCACTTCTGTGTCTGAAGGTGTATACCTGATGTATTAGTGGAGAGAGATGTACTCCATGTCCACCTACTCCTCTGCCATCTTGTTCTCTCTTCAAAATTAGAACTTTTAATAAGTTCTCCACCTCTCTGAGGCCCTATTACATTTTGTTGAATTTTTTTAAAATGTTTTTCAGATTGTGCCATTTCTAATGATCTGCTCTTTCCATACTATCGTTATATCCATGCAGTGAATTTTAATTCTGGATATTGAATGCTAAGTTTTAAATTTTTTATTGGCTTCTTTTTCATTGTTCTTATGTCTCTGCTAAGAACTTATTCCCTTCCATTAATTTCCAAAATATTTACTCTTGCTACATTGGACATGGTTATAATAGCTGCTTTGCCTGATAATTTCTACATATGGGTCAAAGCAGCCTCACGAAGTTCCTGATTTGTGTACTTTCCCTCCAACATGGAACATGACAGCCATTGGAGATCCTTCCCAACACTGAAGGATGAACCACCCCATATAAAAATGTTGAACTGATGAGTTCTAGGAAAGACCTTGATCAAAAGGAGAAAATGTGGAATTAACTAAAGAAACCCCAACCAAAGTTATATTTGGGACAGGCCTGTAGTGAGAGTTCTCATAACTTTTCATGTATCATCAGTTACTCCAAACAGGAAGAGACAGCCTACACCCTCTTGTCCAGTAAGAGAGTACCTCTACTATCCAGTTGGAAGAAGAAAACTTCTCTTCATTCCATGACAGATCAGCCAATCAGACATAGTAGCATCCCAGTCACTAAAAAGACTCCATGCTATGGACTCCCAGCTTCCTCCAGTGGACTCTGGTTATTAAAACCCCTTCAGCTCTTCTCTTTTCCTTATAAAAGGAAGTTGCCCTTCCTTGTTTTTGGATTTCCCTGTGGCCCACTATAACTTGCATTTGCTGAATTGCAGTTCTTCTGCTATTCCTTGATAAACTAACTTTTGCTGACTATTATATTATTAACATTGATAGGATTTATGGAATTATGCCCAAGTAAATGCTTTTAGAAGTTACTTTCTGTGGGGATGGACAGGGGAGCCTTAAGTTCTCATTTTACATCATTCTAGACTATAAAACTTTTTATTAATAAAACATTTAGAATTCTTCTTCCCTTATATCCCTAGGGCTACCTTGCCTCCGACAAGACCCCGTGTAGCACAATTAGAAACATTATATTAGGCATGTACTATCTGTGCCACAAAACTAACTATGCAAACATGTCTTTCTTCATTTTCCAAAAAATTCCATTAACTTCTATTTTGAGATTCTATTTCTGCTAATGACAGAAAAGTATTCTACTTAAACATTAGGACTTCTCTTGCATAAGAGGTTAAAAGACATCTTCTACAATTATTCACCTCTCCACCTGCCCTCCACCCCAAACTCCAGTGCTATAAGAGAAATTCTGTGTGGATAGTGGGCCTTCCTCACTGCTGGATGGGACCTGCACTGATTATGAGTTTGCTACCGCTGTATCTTTAACTAATGGAATATTAATTTTGAAATTGTCTTCTTTATTAGCACATGGTTCCTCAGGGGCTTCATTTGAAAAAAAAAAAAGTGTTCTTTTCTGCAGACTGTAGGGATCTTTAAATTTAATTTGCCGTTCTAAGTTTGTGGGTATTCATTTTATGATACCCACATGCATCATCCTTCAAGACAGAAATACTAAATCTTTGAAGAATCCTATTGCTTTTCAGTTCTCCCTGAGATATGACTTACTGCAGTGTACATACATCCAGTTATTTTTGCAGCAACTTTCTGATTAAGTTTGCTGCCTTTACATCCTAACATTTAGGCTAGACCTCTGAATTTGTGCAGATGTTGTAGGCACAGGCTCCAGGTACAAACAGACCAGCCAGCCTGCTGCCATGAGTGCTAGCGCAACAGCAGAGGCACCTTCCTCTGCCTAAGGCTGTAACTGCTGCTGCCTCTGCTGCCATCAGCACTTGGGCACCTGCTAGCCCTGGACTGACCGACCCCACCATGCACATGTGTACTGACAGCCAGGCCAGCTCCTCAGCTGCATGCTGCTTACTGCCTGCTGTGCCTACAAGCTTGAGGCCACAGGTATAGACCACGTCATCCATGCACTGAGCTAGTCTTTACCATGCAGGGATTAGTAGCCTGTACAGAGCTACAGGCATCAAAGACTTTTGCCTTTTGTTAAAGAGAGATGCCACAGGAATATGTTTCAAATGTGTCCCTGAATACAGTTCAATGACTTGCGTCAACGACAGTCCATGCTAGTAAGCAGCAGACTGTCTCTTGAGTACAGGAAGCCTAAAGTGCATTTCTAGAATCCTGAAATGTGACCCCATTTGTAGGGGAGAAAAACATTTTGCTTTCAGGCAAAACAATCCTTAATTTGTATATGTGTATGTTTCCAAATTAATAAGAATCACAGTATTATAATGGCTGGCATGTTTTTGTGTGTGGACTTGAAACATTTTAAAATTCAGTAAAAAAAAAATTAGAAAAAAGATTCTTTTGAGAAGTTATTTTTAAAACAGTGCTTTAAATATAACATGGGCAAGTATTTAAGGACCTTCCTCAGGGATCCTGTGACATACAGTAGTCACCATGGCAAGCCTGCTATACATGCCAGTAAATAGCAAAAGCTATTTGCAGGTAGAACTGCAGCCTAGTGAGAAATGAACCTGCATGCACACAAAAGACTAGAAATAAAGGCTGTTACTAACTAAAAAATAAGCATCACAGCTAAGACCACGTTGTTCTGAAAATGGATCCATCTAAATATAAATATACTGGAAAATGATACCTCTAAAATCAAATTACTCTAATATAAATACCAAAAACAAAGAAAAGCAATGACTGAAATAAACCAGAAGAAGCTAAATATTAATAATTTTAAAAATAAAATGCTGATACAGATAAGTTAAACAGTTCCAAAAGGAAATGTTTTCCATTAAAATATGTAATTGAAAATGATTCTATCATCCAAATAATCCCCCAATACACACTCATTTAAAAAACATGTCTCACTGTAGATTTGGGAACATGGTGGCAGTTGTTCCTTTTCAAGACGAGTCTTACAATGTGGAGGAATAATCAGACTAGAGAAGGTCAGGTGCAGTAGAGATAATGGGAAAGAGGACCAACAGGAGAGAGTGGGAGAGAAAAGATCCAGGAAGTATCAGGAAATGGGGTACAATATTTGTGAGCATATTCCAGAAATATCAAAGAAAGGCTTTGTCAAATTGGAAAATCTTTTCTGGGATCATGCTGCTGATTATAATTTCAAGATCACAAATGTCATATAAAAGACTAACTGAAAACTATTGATGTAGCAATATTAAAACAAAGTTAGTTACTACAGTGGGGGGAAAAGCAAGTATAGAGTGATGCCACTGCAAAACATGAAGAATATTTTACCAACTATACAAAGGTGCATTTTCAAGAATGAGGTCAAAGTCATTAAAAAAATGATATAAAATATGAAAGCAAATCATAAGTCAAATTAGAAAAACTCAAAAATGAAGGGAGAGAACTCAGTAAAAGAGGATTAAAAAAAACTGAGCAAGCACTTCATAAATAAAATTAGAGATAGAAGAAATATGAAGACAAATAATGACTTCTAAGAATCAGTAGGTGAGAAGGGGGAAACTCTTGAAAACTTTTGAAGCAACTCTTAAGAAAGAAATTAAGGAAGATATTGTAAAATATTTGATGTAAGTGAAAAATAATCATGAGATATATAATATGTAAATGATACTTGAAAAAGAAATATAAAAACAAAGATACAAAGCAAATATGAAACATTATAATTTATTTTTTCCTGGAAATAAAAAAGCTTTGATATTGCTTTTAAAAGAAAACACTGAGAATTCACTTGGAATGACTATGAGTAAGTGATACTGTAGTAAAGATATCATGAGATATCTAATATGTAAATGATACTTGAAAAAGAAATATCAAAGCAAAGATACAAAGCAAATATGAAACATTATAATTTATTTTTTCCTGGAAATAAAAAAGCTTTGATATTGCTTTTAAAAGAAAACACTGAGAATTCACTTGGAATGACTATGAGTAAGTGATACTGTAGTAAAGATACTGGGCTTTAAAGAAAAAGAAAAATCTTTTGGGCATCTAGAATAAGAGGGAAAAAGACAGAAAGGAGAATAAAATTTAGATTTTTACCAACTTTTTCTTTTTTAAGAGAAATACTCTGTGCCAGAGAAAGACACAGAATGATAGAAATGATGAGTCATGGATTTTATAGCAGCCAGCTTACCTAGATGGCAAAGGCCCTGGACATCCAAGTCATCATGAAAGGTCTAGGATAATACTGTTCCAGGAATAATGGGATGAAGAGACTATAAGCAAAATGATCCTTAGAAAGACACTGACACAAGTACAGATACTGAGTACTAAGTTTGCAGCTATATTGCTAAGTTAAGACTAAATGAGTGTCATATGAGAGAGGAAGTGATCTTAATGGTGGTCACAGGGTGGCTGTAATTCATTACGTTCTACCTCTGTTTAAGATACTTTTCTATACATGTTTTTTCTCTTCTTTCCCATTGAAGTATAGTTGATTTACAATGTCAATTTATTAAAAATATTTTAGAAGTGGATGAATACCATTTAATATAAAACCTTCCATATTAAATATTAAAATTAGATCATATGTTTATAATTAATATTAAATCCATGCATTCAGTTCAGTCACTCAGTTGTGTCTGAATCTTTGTGACCCCATGGACTACAGCATGACTGGCTTCCCTGTCCACCACCAATTCCCAGAGCTTACCCAAACTCATGTCCATCAAGTCAGTGATGCCATCCAGCCATCTCATCCTCTGTTGTCCCTTTCACCTCCTGCCCCGAATCTTTCCCAGTTTCAGAGTTTTTTCCAATGAGTCAGCCCTTCGTAGGAGGTGGCCAAAGGACTGGAGTTTCAGCTTTAGCATCATTCCGTCCAAAAATCCCAGGGCTGATCTCCTTTAGAATAGACTGGTTGGATCTCCTTGCAGTCCAAGGGACTCTCAAGAATCTTTAACACCACAGTTCAAAAGCTTCAATTCTTTGGCCCTCAACTTTCTTCACATTCTAACTCTCACATCCATACATGACCACAGGAAAAACAATAGCCTTGACTAGACAGACCTTAGTCGGCAAAGTAATGTCTCTGCTTTTGAATATACTATCTAAGTTGGTCATAACTTTCCTTCCAAGGAGTAAGCATCTTTTAATTTCATGGCTGCAATCAACATCTGCAGTGATTTTGGAGCCCCCCAAATAAAGTCTGACACTGTTTCCACTGTTTTCCCATCTATTTCCCATGAAATTATGGGACCAGATGCCATGATCTTAGTTTTCTGAATGCTGAGCTTTAAGCCAACTTTTTCACTCTCCTCTTTCACTTTCATCCAGAGGTTTTTTAGTCCCTCTTCACTTTCTGCCAAAAGAGTGGTGTCATCTGAATATCTGAGGTTATTGATATTTCTCCCAACAATCTTGATTCCACCTTGTGCTTCTTCCAGCCAAGCGTTTCTCATGTTGTACTCTGCATATAAGTTAAATAAGCAGGATGACAAGCTACAGCCTTCATGTACTCCATTTCCTATTTGGA
>SJYC01012349.1:0-28490 GCA_006408675.1 Madoqua kirkii | reverse complement strand
AACTGAACTGAACTGTATGAGTGTATGCTCAGATGTATCCAACTCTTTGTAACCCCATGGGCTCTAGCCTGCCAGGCTTCTATGTCCATATAATTTTTCAGGCAACAATACTGGAGTGAATTGACATTTCCTTTTCCAGATTGTCTTCTGACCCTGGATTTGAACCTGAATCTCTTGCATCTTCTGATTGGTAGGTGCATTCTTTGTCACTGCACCACCTGAAGATCAAAATAAATTTAGATTTCAATGCTGTTTATATGCTGGAAGCTTGAATAGATAGTGAATTTTTTATATAAGATCAGTTGAATGATTTCTGCTTTTTAAAAATTTAATATTAATGAATAATTGCATACTTTTAATCGGAAAGAAGTGTGTTGTTGGTTTGTGTGTGTGTGCTCAATTGCTCAGTTGGGTCTGATTCCATGGACTGTTTTACTAGCTTTTTATTGTAAAAAGGCGATGCCCATTTTAGGCTTCTTGGAAGAGCCAATAACCTGACCCTTTTTTTTTTTTTAATGCGAAATTCAACTCACATGTGACTTAAAATTGATTTTAGTGATACTGAATATAATTTCTCTTTTCTAATTCTCACTGTTGTCCTTTTATAAGTAATCATCATGATTAGCATGCATCTAAACTGTTGTTACTTGGAGTACTTGACTACTCACAAATCTCACCATGATTCTAAAAATCATCAGATTCCTGGTGTGTATTTATTGATATTAATTGTTATGTTATCTTTATTGGTTGAATCACAGAATGTCATCTAAGATGTTGCAAGACCTTGTGCACAGGGTATGGATTGTGGGAAATAAAATTTCAGTTTTTATTTTAGGCTCAGAAACTGAGAATCTCTGTGACTTTTTTCCTTTCTTTTTTGGCCATGCCTCATAACTTGTGGATTAAACTGGAGCCTGGGTCCTAACCATGAATCACAGAATGTCATCTAAGATGTTGCAAGACCTTGTGCACAGGGTATGGATTGTGGGAAATAAAATTTCAGTTTTTATTTTAGGCTCAGAAACTGAGAATCTCTGTGACTTTTTTCCTTTCTTTTTTGGCCATGCCTCATAACTTGTGGATTAAACTGGAGCCTGGGTCCTAACCACTGGCCCACCAGGGAAATCTCTGTGTGTCTATGACCTTCCTTGAGTAGATAAATTACTCAATCTCTTAATTCTTAAAATACAAAATAGAGTTGTGTATAGTGCTTCACAAAATCATGGCAAAGATTAACTTGTATGGAAATGAGGTTATTAAATAAAGAACCCAATATTTAAACATTGTTAGTTGCCTTTGTAGGAATCTTAAATTGTCATGACTAGTAGATGGCTGGTTTGGGTTAGAAATCCCCAATCACACCCTACCTGTGTGAAAATAACCACTCTTTGGACTTTTTAGTCCCAGAATCTAGGCATGTTTACCATCTCTGAACGGAGAATAATATTAATGCATATATGTCTTCACCCATTTGCTTTTTGGTACATGTGAATTACTGGATATGTTTAGGAAGAATTCTGAGACTGTTGATCATTTAAACCGACAAGGGAAGGTTAGATGCCAGAGGGTACAGCTGGTTGCCTCCTCCAGCCTATTTCTCTGGTGGCCACAGAAGACATCTCTGCGGCCCCTAGGACTCCAGGGTCAGGCAGGAGGGACTTAACCGCACACCGTCTACCAGGGAGGAGCGGGGAAACTCCTGATTAGCACCACGGACAGCTCGCTAGTCTGGAGGAGGGAGGCGGCAGGACTCCGCTCTGTGCCACCGCCAGGAAAACGGAGTGCAGTAGCGGCAGGCGGGGGAGGAGAGCGGAGAGGAGAGGAGGGACGGCTGCTCCAGAGTGCGGAGTGGAAGAAAACCGGGAGCAGTCTGAGCAGCAGGTCCGGGGGTAGACGCTCAGCTCCACTGCCCTCCTCACTCAGGCAGACGCTGCTGAGCTCCCCCGGGCTGTTTCCCGGTCCCGCTGGGCACTGGGCGGAGGCTGCCGTCTAGACCTGACTCCAGGTGAGTTAGCAGGCAGATCAACTGAAAGGTCTGAAATAGAGGCTTCGAATTGCTGAGGTTTGGCCGCTTCTCAAGCGCTGGTGGCTTTGCAGTATTTTCACAAAGTCACGGACAGACTGGTCTTAGCGTTGGCCACACGGGCTGAGGATGGTCAATGCGAAGGGGTGGGTTGGGGTGGGGGTTTGTGATCCTCCCGGCAAGGATGGGGAGGTTCAGAGGAATCCACTTGAAGTGAGTGGGCTTTAAAAATGTCCCCAAATGTACACGCTTGTAAGCCTTCTCAACAGGCATTTGTTTTGCTGGCAGCCCATTTTGTCCTTCTATCCCTCCTCGTTTTTGACTTAAGATCTGTTCGCCAAGCCAAGTCAAAGGATTTGGAAGGTGTGAATTTAGGATGTCTGGGTACACAACGGGACAGGGCACCCTTGCCCTCTAAGTGGAAAGTGGGATTTCTTTTTCCCTGATTTACCAGAGGATAGCCCTCTGAATAACTGGAGATTCTTTTGCTCCGTATCCTCCCTAAGCTTCTTAAAAAGCTAGAAACTTCAGGCTATCTAGAGGAGCTCTTCAGCTTAATAGCCATAGTGATTCATTCATCTCTTCTTCATCCTTTGTTTGCAGATTATTCACATTTTGGATTTCTTTAACATCACAACTTTAAGTGTATGATTAAACAGGTAATATGTTTCTCATTCTGCAAATGTATGAGAAAGTGATGAGTTCACATTGAGAGGAGAGCGAGTTTGTTTTCAAGGAGGAACTTTGGTGAAAGCGAGTGATGAGGAAATTGTGGGAACGAAGTTAGTAAAATTTCCCACAGAACTCCCTTAATTTTTTTCACATTTTCTTTATTTAATGTGTGTGTATGTATGTGAGCAGCAAATCTCCTAAAATGTATTATGAGTTTATTTGATGTAGAAGTTACTTTATAATTAGGTACATGCTCAGTCATGTTTGACTCTTTGCAACTCTATGGGCTATAGCCTTCCAGGCTCCTCGGTCCATTGGGATTTCCCAGGCAAGGATACTGAAGTGGGTTGCCAGTTCCTACTCCATTCTTACTGGGAGCATAATCATAATTGCCATGGCCACAAAAGTGTTCTAAATATTTTGCTTTTGGGTGGTTGGGGTAGCCATTTCTGTTTTTGGATTCAATACTAACTGCATGGGTACTTTTTAGTAGAGTTCGTATGCATACAATTAGTCATGTGGGTTACTGTGCATTTTGATAGTAGTGAATTATACAAATTATAAATTTAGCAAATAAATATTATAACTCAAGTTTGGGGATGAAATGTAAATATCTTCCAGTATTTACTAAATTTTCTGAAAAGGCCAGTATCACTTTATACTTAAATGAGAATTTACTGGTTTTTCACACTGAGACATATGCATCTCAAGTTTTAGTAATTAAAGTATAATATTTTTCTTTGGTCTTCTTTTAACTTAACATCAGCCTGGACTTACCATATTCTTTTTGATGTCTGCCACTGTAAGCCAGGTTCTTTCATATGTATTCCATTTCTAATAACATCTGGAGTTTAGATAGAGCAGTGATGCTTGTTCCATTTTTTCAGATAAAGAAATCATGATGTAGTGGGATTGATTTCCCCAAATTTCTACAATTTCTGTATTGTATATAGAATATAATAGAAATATTCTATATTACTATAACATAATATGTTATAAACCATGAATTTAAACTTCAGCTATTTAAGTAAATATTCAGTTCTTGAAAAAAAATGTTACAGCTGCTTTTAGTTGAGACTATGGCAATAGTGATACATGAATATTGCTTTTATAAAAATATCTTAAAATATATCTTGTTATTTCTTAAGACTGGTTTCACTTTTTATGTAAAAGATGCTTAAATTGTACAGAATTGTGCTTATAGTCTCACCTTCAAGCAATTATGAAAACTCCTAACAGCTGACTTTGTGTCCTCCTTAATAGAGTGGATTGAAAGGCCAACTCAGTATTATACTAAGAATATTCTGGGGAAGAGGTTATGCCTTATAAGCAAGATAGAAGACTCTACATTTAGATGCATCTTAAAATGGCAAAGTTCTCAGTTTGAATCTATAGCTACAACTTTCTTTCAGAGTAAACTGCCAGACTTGATACTGAACAGTCTTTAAGATACCTTGAGAACACTGGTAGATATGATATATTTAGTATAGGACAGTATGAGAAGAGGAGTGTTAGGAACTGAAATAAATGTATATTTTAATATGTGGCCACATTCATAAAAAGTTTCCCATGCTACATGTCATGAGAACTTTGGTGTCTGATATGATGTGGTTCAAAGTAAGATCATTATAACTTGTGGGAGTGAAAAAACCTATACTCTTGATTTAGCTTTTTCCTTTTCATTCTTCAGTGATAAAAATCTGCTCTATATTGGCCCTTAAAGAGCCCATTTGAGTTTCAAAAAAGGGTTGTTTTTTTGCCCCAAGGAGGAGTTGTATTTGTGTGTATAGGCACACTCAGCAGACAGTTAAGGTATATGAGAAGAAAGTGAGCAGGAACAGTACATACTTTACAGGAAATTTCTTGAAATCTCATACACTTTGAAACTTTTTTTCCATTTCCATAACATTCATCACTGAATTTGGAAACTAAAGATGTGGTATACAACTTTATATCTGATTGTAGAATTCCAGTACAATCATTGCTCAGGTGTTCTTGAATGTATCTGGATAAAAATTCTATGGCTCTTCACCATCTGATCAGTTCCCTTTAGGTCCTGGCACTAAAAGGATAGCTTAGATGATTTTTTTCTTTTAATCTCAAGATGTCTTCTTCTCTCAGAACCCATAGAGCAGCCCAAGCAGGGTATGTGTGAGGCTTCTCTTCATTTTAACCTTTCTGAGAGAAGAGGTCCCCTTGAGAGAATTGACCAAAGCCTTATTTCTCTTCTTTTGCAATAATTTCAGATAGACAGCCGAGCAAGGAAGGATGGTGATAGAATAAGAGGATATATATATATGTATAATTTTATCTCTCAGGAAATAAACTAGAAGCATTGTACAATTGAACATACTTATTCAGAAATAGTTATCTACAAACATTTTTGATCAAGGAGATTTGTATACACATTTTAGTAGAATATCTAGTCAATTTCTAGTCATTTCTGAACGATATAGGGAGTTGGAAATGAGTTGAATAATAGGACTCAATTCTGTTGGGGAACTATGGGAGCCAGTACAGACTATATACAGGGCAAGGGAATGGGGCAGTTTTTTCAATAAATCATCATTAAGAGCTGATCTAGAAATAGTGTTAAGGAACATTGTTGTTCAGTTGCTAAGTCATGTCTGACTCTTTGTGACCCCATGGACTGCAGTATGCCAGGCCTTCCTGTCCCTCACTATCTCCCAGAGTTTGCCCAAGTTCATGGGAGATATTAATGGTGTAGAATTTCTGAAAAACCTTAAGCATAGGCTGTCTCCCTGATATTTTTGATCCATGTGCATGAGAATAATGAGTGCTGAGAAGGTGTGTGTAGAATAGTCACAAATTCTGCTATCAGAGTATAATGAACATATATTTATGAAAGTGGGTGCTTATTTCACATATGTAATGCTCATTTGATTAAGAAATTGGATAACAATTTGTAACAGTGTGAATTGCCTTTTGGACTTTGCTTTCCTAATTTGCTAAGTCATGTCTGATTCTTTTGCAACCCCATGGACTATAGCCCACCAGACTCCTCTGTCCATGAGTATTCTCAGCCAAGAATACTGAATTGGGTTGCCATTTTGTTCTCCAATTTTCACTTAGTTGCTCATTTTAATACGAATAGTTCAGGGGGCATGAGATGCTATGGAGATGGTTGAAATTTAAATTTTAGTGTATATATATTCATTATGATCTTCATCTCTGATCCCCCTTTGTGATGACACTGATTGGATGAGTATTTTGACAGGTTTAAGGCAGAAAAATATGCAGACATATGATCAGTGGACATAGTTAACAACCACAGTTTTCATGCAGTCATTTCACATGTCAAGGTAACTTTGGACAAACATCTTTTATTTATGACTTGGTAAGAGATGTAGAGAGATTGGTCTTAAAATATTGAATTTAACACACACTTTTAATTCTTAAAATGGGCAACATTTAGGAAAGAAAAAGTAGAAGTCACTGAACAAAAATTTTGTCATGTGTAATTCGTGGATTATTCTAATTTGTTGACCCAAGACTTTAAATGTATTATTTAAGCATATGAAGAATTATAGAAAATTATACTGTTTTATGCAAATACGTACTTAATGAACTGTATTGTAGGTATAGGAATGGACAAGCCAATTATTTTTTACTGAGTGAAGAATTTCCATTTTTTAAATTCCAGACTAAACTGTCAGTTTAATGTGATGTGCTATGTATTACTTGAGCTCCAAAAAAATTGCTATCAAAAGGGATTCATATGTTTAATTTAGTAATTCTCACACTAAATAATAATAAGGATAAATTATTGCACAGTTCAGTTCAGTTCAGTCGCTCAGTTGTGTCCGACTCTTGGCAACCCCATGAATTGCAGCACACCAGGCCTCCCTGTCCATCACCAACTCCTGGGGTTCACTCAGATTCACGTCCATCGAGTTAGTGATGCCATCCAGCCATGTCATCCTTGGTCGTACCCTTCTCCTCCTGCCTCCAGTCCTTCCCAGCATCAGAGTCTTTTCCAATGAGTCAACTCTTCACATGAGGTGGCCACAGTATTGGAGTTTCAGCTTTAGCATCAGTCCTCCCAAAGAACACCCAGGGCTGATCTCTTTTAGAATGGACTGGTTGGATCTCCTTGCAATCCAAGGGACTCTCAAGAGTCTTCTCCAACACCACAGTTCAAAAGCATCAGTTCTTTGGTGTTCAGCTTTCTTCACAGTCCAACTCTCACATCCATACATGACCACAGGAAAAACCATAGCCTTGACTAGACGGACCTTTGTCGGCAAAGTAATGTCTCTGCTTTTGAATATGCTATCTAGGTTGGTTATAACTTTCCTTCCAAGGAGTAAGTGTCTTTTAATTTCATGGCTGAAGTCACCATCTGCAGTGATTTTGGAGCCCCCCCAAAATAAAGTCTGCCACTATTCCCACTGTTTCCCCATCTATTTCCCATGAAGTGATGGGACCAGATGCCATGATCTTCGTTTTCTGAATGTTGAGCTTTAAGCTAACGTTTTCCACTCTCCTCTTTCACTTTCATCAAGAGACTTTTTAGTTCCTCTTCACTTTCTGCCATAAGGGTGGTGTCATCTGCATATCTGAGGTTATTGATATTTCTCCTGGCAATCTTGGTTCCAGCTTGTGCTTCTTCCAGCCTAGCATTTCTCATGATGTACTCTGCACACTTACAAAGTGTCAAACACTCAAGCTTAGCAAGAATTAGCTCAGCTAATCCTGAAAATAATGTGTATGGATACTGGAATAATAAAATGTCTTACACTCCTGGATTTGAAATCATCTCTTGCCAGCTCTGTGAGCTTGAAAGTAATGTAGCCTCTCTTTCCTCCTGTTGCTGCTTCTCTGAAATGGGACATTACCAGTACCTAACTTACAGGATCTTTGTCCATGTTTTACTTCTTAGTGAAGTTTCATGACCACTTAAGGGTGAGGCTGCTACTTTTATTAATGTCATGATACCTACCATACTTCTACCTTTTACCATGTCTGTGACACTGATCAAGTTTGCTTTCTGTGTTCTGATTTCTTTATAAACCGAATGAAATGCCTGTTTTGTAGAGTTTTCATTGGTACATTAAAGAGAGTCAATAAAATCATTTATGTCAGAGACTTAGCACCTGGTAGATGTTCAGTAAGTATGTTCTTGACCTCTCACATATTGCTGTGGATATATTTCTATATATTCTTTTACAGTTTTATTTTTTTCATTTCAACTTTCATGTCCATCTTGCACATGATATTCCCATCTCCTGCTTCTCTTCTGATGTTCTGTGGTCATTAAGCTCTAGAAATGTAGAATAAAGCATTTTTATAATTTTTACTTTGATTAAACTTTTGAAGAGAAGCATGCTAGGTCTCAGGACCAGTTTTGATAAGAAAAGGGAAATACTGATTCCACACAGCATTTATTCTTTGCACCCTTGACAGTTTTGTACTGTCACTCTGTCAGCAATAAGTGAGATTTTTCTATTTAAATGGTTTTCTATTTGTGGTAGCATAGTTCATGTCTGGACTTCATCCAATAAGTATAAATATAATGGAGACCTGGGCAATTATTTATTTTTAATAAGGGGAAAATGGATAAAATATTTTTAATATTGTTTCTAAAATCTTTCAAATTAAATTTGATTCTGTTGGCA
Source organism: Madoqua kirkii (assembly GCA_006408675.1). Classification (NCBI taxonomy): domain Eukaryota; kingdom Metazoa; phylum Chordata; class Mammalia; order Artiodactyla; family Bovidae; genus Madoqua; species Madoqua kirkii. Next base: position 20,156 of record SJYC01012349.1, on the reverse strand, counting down.
AAGAGCATCACAAACTTACTCCTAGGTAGTGTTCTTGAAAAATGTTAGAATTTTCTAGGTATCGTCCCTAGTTTGGCTTCACAGAATTTACTTTCAGATGTTCCTTGTCTGCTAAATAGGAAGATTCTTATTATTAGCATCATCAGATAGAGTGTTGCTCAAGGCCTGACTGCATGGAATTATAGAAAGACCGAAATGGAAAAAAATTCATCTCTAAATTAGACACACTAGTGTATTCATATTGATTAGATGGTCATGATAATGATGTTAGTAATGTGGCTCAACATATAGATAAGTAATATATAATAAGTTGCCAAGATAAATCCTGTTATTGAGTTTAGTACCCCATTTTTTTAAAGATCTCTCCATTTCATCATTCTTTCATTTTCTTATCATACTGGTGTGTCAGTTTCCTTCTGCTGATCTAAGAAATTACCACAAATATAATGACTTAAGGCAACACAAATTTATTGTCTTAGAGTTGGGAGGTCAGAATCCAAAATCAGTTTCCCTGGGCTAAAGTTATGATGTTCGCGGGGCTTACTCCTTCCGGAGGCTCTGAAGGGAGATTTCCTTTTCTTGCCTTTTTCTGCTTCCAGTGGCCATCTGAATTCATCGGTTTATGACCCATTCCTCCATCTTCAAAGTACGTTTTTCCTATATTTGTTTCTGCCTCAACAGTGTGTCTTCCTCTCAGCTCTGATTCTCTCCGTTGCACTTGCAAGAACTCTTGTGATTATGTTGTGTTCACCTGATGATGCAGGACAATTTTCTTTTCTCAGTGTCCTTAAATGAAGTCTACAAATTCTCTTTGATTATGTGAAATAATACATTCTTAGGGCCTGGGGATTAGGAGGACATCTTGGGGTCTCTTATTCAGCCGGCCACAAATGGTAATAAAATTTTTGTGCCCTAAAACCCCAAAGGGCTTCCCTGGTGGCTCAACGGTAAAGAATCTGCCTGCAATGCAGGAGACACGAGTTCAATCCCTGAACTGGGAAGACCCCTGGAGGAGGCCATGGGAACCCATTCCAATATTCTTGCCTGGAGAATTTCATGTATAGAGAAGCCTGGTGGTCTACAGTCCACTGGGGTCACAAAGAGTCAGACAGATTGTAATGACTGAGCACCCAAGCAGAGGACCCTGAAAATAATGTGCTTGCTTCCCCCAGGGGAAGATAATGTGCATTTGAGATTTTTTAAAATATCTGTTAGGATGTATTGATATAGAATCTTCCTAACAAAGATGATAATCAATTAAACACCCTTTAATTTGTTAAATCTAGTATTAGTAAAATATAAGTGGAATTACTAACTCCTGGTAATTTGTACTTCTGAGTTGAAAGCTATTAATTAAATCCATAATCTATCAGGGACGACATCTGGATTAATTAGGTTTAAGTTACATAGGGCAGAGTCTATGATGGTTCTTTCTTAGGAAGTCTACCTCTTGTTTACAAAGCCATATCTACACAAGAAACCACTGAAAGCTTGATTCTCTTTTAAAACTTTTTGGGTGTAATTTTCAGGGATGTCAGACAGTGGTTTCAAAAAAATTGGTGCTGTTCATAAATTTGCATTGTGAATATTTTGTCTCATGAGCTATATACACTAATTGTAGACTTCTAGGAGAAATTTAATGATGGTCATGTCAGCTTTCAAATATTTCTGTAACTTGAAAGAAGATTACTGCATGAGATAGATTCATTTTTCCCCTATTCTATTGTTGCCAAAGGGAACTTGAAATGCCCTGTTTAAATTAATTTAATGCAAATGAATTCCTGCTGCCTCACAAGTTTGTCCTTCATTTTTTAAAAAATTATGTGTAAATGGATGTGACATGCTTTACTGGTTGTTGTGCAAGGAGCATTGTCCTTCCTAAAAGCTCCCTCATTTGTCAAAAAGAAGCCATTAAGCAAAAAGTAAATTATCTTATCTGATCACAGTATTAAGAATGACCTTAAAGCTATAAATTGTATTATCAGTATAATAGCTAAATGGTCTTTGCAGTTGTGGGAATCCCAAAGAAAACCCTTATTGAGATACAAAATTAGCTATTATGATCATCCAAAATCCATGTTGATTTTTATTACCTTGTAAAAGGTAACGTAGGTGGAATGTACTGTTGCCTTATGCTCTCTGTCCTTGAATTCCAGAAACTCTAGTTCAAATACTTTATAAAAATTTACATTTAATTAACTAATTTATTTTTGGCTGCGTTTTGCCTGTTGCTTGGCAAGGGCTGTCTCTACTTGAGGTGCGTGGGGGCTGTTCTCTGGTTGCGATGCATGGGTTCCTCATTGTGGTGGCTTCATTCGTTGTGGAGCACAGGCCCTCAGGTGTGTGGGCTTCAGTACTTGGGGCGCACTGGCCTGGTTACTCCACAGCATGTGGAATCTTCCCAGACTAGGGGTCAAACCTGTGTCCTCTGCACTGGCAGATGGATTCTTAACCAATGACCCACCAAGATGTCCTCAAATACGCTAAAGTTTTTAAGTTTTTCTCATTGTCTTTAATATTTTTAACATCAAGCAATATAATTTTTTAGAGACCCAAGTAAAAATAAAACAAGTTTATGTAACATGGAATTACACAAGGTTGATTATGAATGGTCATTTTTGATAAGGGGCTGCCCATCTATCCTTAGAATGGAAATGTCAATCCATTATTGAGGGAAGTTGAGATTAAACTAAGGAACTCTGCTGATGTTTAAGCCTTAAGAAGAGTAAAGCACGGGCATATTTTTAGTTTCCAAGTCCAGAGATATAGTAGTTGTACTATAATCTCTTTCTGCTATTGAAGAAGCATCTTCTCCAGCCATGTATTTATCTAGCAGGAACTTTAACTCGGTTTTCAGCAGCCATAGTAGAGATGATGGCATGATAGGCTCCTTGTACATATGGCCCTCGTTAGCAGGCCAACTGTTACTTTGTCCACCCACATCACTTAGGACATATGGCATTACTTCGGCTGTGGCAGCAAGTGTGTGTGGACGTGTCTTGGTGTGGGTATAGACTGCTGCTTGTCTTCCTTTTGATGCTCGTGCAACCAACTGTCGCTGGGTAGAAAATTTCTTATCCAAAGCATTAGATTTGAGGATAGTAAATGATGATAGTATTAAGTGATATGAAAATAATATGATGAATTTTCTCTTTTAGTTTGATTACCAGACTTAATGGATATTTGCTATTGCAAAGCTTCTAGAAATGATGCCTTTTCCAAGAATAGAGTCAGTGCTTTTCAAACAAAGACTAACTCATTCAAATGTTTGAGTTTTATAGAACCAAGATAGCAAGGGTATCAGAAATCCTGAGAAAAGTTATTGTGAAATAATCCATTAGTGAAATTTAGCCATGAATCTGTTTTTAGTTTTGGCTATGAAGGGGAAAAAATTGAGAAAACGTGATCAGATAGGCTGGAATGAAGAGTCATGTAATCAAAGAGTAACTTATTTCAGAGAGTTTACAGTGTTCTATAAAACAACTTTTGAAAACTGGATTCATTTGCTTTTAGTATTTTGAGTTCTGAATTTGCAAAGCGAGGCCTTTCAATATCTGCAGCAAGTATGTATTTTTCAGTGGTGGCCCTAAAACTCCTGCATACAGGGGCTCTTATGCTGCGTTCTCATAGGACCACGAGGCTGAAGGGTACTTGCTGAAGGTATGTGTGCAGAGCTTGACTGAGATTATACATCAAGTCTCTGAAGAGAAGAGTGAGTGGGGCTGCTGCTGAGGATTATGGGGGAGATAACATTGCAGTGTAGTTTTGCTACCATTGCTTGAAAATGTTTACAGTCAGATCTGTTGCAGATCTCTATAAGCACACAGTGATTCACATGCTACATTTGGAAAATCTGAAAATTGTTCAGTAAAATTGCATTGGCAAATATTAGGTAAATCAGTCAAGATTTGCTTAGGGAATATTGATAAGCAGTATTTCCAGATGTAGAAAGAATGTTTTTAAATTGCCTTTGAATATCACTTGTTTACAGAGTCTCCTTTCAGTTTCAGTACTATGGCACATCTTTAATCACCATTAAGGCTGTCTGTGAAATATTTGGCAGTATAGGTATCAAAGCTGTGTGGTAATGGTGATTGATGCATGGAATATAGCATCAGTATTGTTATTCCCTGGCCTTGAAAATTTAACTTTTCATCCTTTTCACCTTGCTGTACCATACTGACAACTTTAATTTATAACTCACTGATTTATTTATTTTTTATTTTGGGGGTCATTCTATATTTATGGTGGTGAAGTATCAGATTATCAATGTATTATACCAGTGTGGAAGCTGAGATGGAAATAAGCAGAAAGTAAACATTTACTACCAATAAATCTACTGTATCAATTTTATTGACAGAAAAAGGATACAGGTAATTTTACTCAGACTTTTTGTTTAATAGTTGTGTGTATATATATTTCTACAATTGACCTTTCTTTGTTGAGTATGTGTTTGCACACAAAGTCAATTTTAGATATCTTCACCAAAGGGTGAATTTAAGGTGACTATTTCAAATATATGTAAATTATGGCAAAATAGTCACACACTGGCAATATGAGGAAACAAAAGAGTGGGCATAAATAGTAAATAATGATTAAAAACACTTGCAAATGAATAACTGAGTTAAATTTTTTTATTTTTAGCTGATAAAATTAATAGAAATTTAATTATGCAAATTATTTTGTTTTATATGCATATACATATATGTGTAAATTATAAATACAAAAAAGGTGGTGTTTAATTTAACATATATAGTCATACTCATCTATATATATGTATTCATTGTAAAAATGAATACCTGTGGTATATACATATATTGAAAGCTTTCATTTTTATTTCTATTACTTTTCTCATTTTTTAGTAATGAACTAAAGAAAGTAAAGAGAAGTTTTATTTGGTCATTTGATCTTTCATATTTTGCCTCTTTCTGCCTCAAATTTATGGTTTTCTTTGTGATCAGACCTCTAGGATTCACCTATCATATCATCCTTCTGGATGTTTTGGTGGCAACAGGCCACTATAAAGTGTGCATGTGCAAAACTGTGTGAATGTTTTATCCTTGACAGAGAAGAGCCAGTTAAAATGATTAACTGTGTGGTAGCACCAGTGCAATGAAAAATCAGATACCCATTAACCAAATTTTCTGAGCACCTATTCAGTACCCAGCACAATTTTAAGTAGTAAAAATATAGCCATTAAAAAATTAAGTCTCTACCCTTGAAAGCAAATGTGCAGGACAAAAGATTTGGCAAGCTAAAACACAGTTCAGAGCCAGAAATTAAAGTTTGTGTGCAGTTTAGATGTTATTTAAACCATGTTGTGTTATTCACCCACTTAAGCTAGCAATTCCTCTGTCCATCCTTGGGAGAATAATAGTAGAGAACAAAGTCTGTTATGCCTGAACTTAACTCAATAAACTTAAAATCTGATATATGATAAAAGTGTATTAGATCTGTAGGAGAATTACTAAAAAATTATGAAATGATGTTGAAGTAATTAGCTATAAGTATTTTTTAGTGGCAAAAACTTATAATGCACTGCTCACAAAATTAATTCCAGAGTAAGTATCAAACTCCTCAAAATATAAATAAAAAACTTTGGAAGCAAATATCATCTCTAATATTAAAGGGAATTTTATTTTCCTACGTATAGCCCTGATCAAAGACAGAAACAGCCAGATGGGTTGGACTTCAAAATAGAAAATGTGTATATTTCAAAAGACACTATGTGCTGCTGCTGCTGCTAAGTCACGTCAGTCGTGTCTGACTCTGTGCAACCCCATAGACGGCAGCCCACCAGGCTCCTCTGTCTATGGGATTCTCCAGGCAAGAGTACTTGAGTGGGTTGCCATTGCCTCTCCAAAGACACTATGAGTAGCTATAAAAAGCAAATGTCAAATCAGTAAAAAAAATATTTGTAATTTATTTGACTTATTTGACATATAAATAGTTTCAAGAAATTAATAAAAAAGATCAGTAGTGCAATAGAAAACAAGGCAAGGTGTATTGGCAGTAAACAGCAAGAACATCTGAATAAACACTAAATGTATCAGAATCTCTGTTGTTCATAAACAAAATGTAAAAATATTACAAAGATTTATATAGAGATATATGTAATATTTTAACAAAATTATAGTTTGAATTTATTCATGTTATACATATATGTATCTGTGAAACTATTTGTAGGTTCATATCATGTAGTTTGTTTTCTATTCTTTTAAACTTCTGTATTTTCAAAGGTATATTCAAACCTCAGAACACACCATTTTCTGTTAAAAACTCACATATCATTTTCTTTAAGTTTTATAGAGAATAAGAACTAAAATTCCTTATCAGAAGTTGTATTTCAATAATAATTTGTTATTGTGCTTAATAGTTCCTACTCAAGGCTTAACTGATAAAGGAAGATTTCTTTTTAAACAAAGCTTTTTGATGTACCTTTTTATTGGAAAGAGCTTTTATTTCCTTAAGTGTTTTGTTGCCTAAGCGTGATGAGTATCCGGCAGTGGAATGTAGCTGAACAGATGCTTATTGTGATATATGAGATGAACTTGCTTCCCTAAGCACACATAGGCATGAAATGCATCTGGCTTCAGTACATAAAAGTCAATTAGTTTCCAAATGTGTTTCTGCACATTACAGACTTTTAGGGGCAGAAATCCTACTACTCCCTCAATTGGGGGCTCTACTTAATTATGAAATTTAATTTAAACTAGAAATTGGAAAATACTAAATTCTGGGCTGCAGACAGAGCCTAACTTGGTGATATTAACATTGTGTACTAAGGCTGGTAAGTCCTGCAGAGAAAGCAGCTTCTGTGGGGAGGAAATCGTAAGCATAAAACTAGAGAATATGGTAAAGCAAAGTAAAATCAAGGGTGTGAACATGTGGAATACAGAAGAAGTAAAATCAAGTTCAGAGGCAAAAAATAAGGAGAGGCTGGGGAAAAGAAACTAATGAAAATAAACCTGAAAAAGACTCAATTCAAACAGTGATGGGAGTGAAGGCAATTGCTAACCTTGGGGAAACAGTCTGGATAGAAAGGAATTTGGCATGTGTGCACATTGTCAGAGGTCTAACTTACAGAAATCAGGCCTCTTGAGACATAGTAACTGCAGTTCATTTCTATTGTCCAGGGAGACTTGAATATTCCTTTTCATTTTAAAAAGACCATCTACTGTGTTTGATGAGTTAATATCAAGGACATGAAATTTTTTTCTTATTGTTGTTCAGTCACTGAGTCACGTCCGCCCCTTTGTGACCCCATGGACTGCAGCACGGTATGTTTCTCCATCCTTTACTATCTCCCGAGTTTGGTCAACTCATGCCCTTTGAGACAAAGATGCCATACAGCCATCTCATCCTCTATTGCCCACTTCTCCTCCTACCTTCAGTCTTTCCCAACATCAGGGTCTTTATCGGTGAGTCAGCTCTTTCCATCAGGTGGCCAAAGTACTGAAACTTCAGCCTCAGCATGGGTCATTCCAATGAATATTCAGGGTTGATTCCCTTTAGGATTGACTGGTTTGATCTCCTTGCTGGCCAAGGGAGTCTCAAGAGTCTTCTCCAGCACCACAGTTTGCCTAATTCTTAGGCACTCAGACTTATTTATTGTCCAACTCTCACATCGTACATGACTACTGAAAGAACCATAGCTTTGACTACCAGACATTTATTAGCTAGGTTTTCTTCTAGAATATACCAAATTTAATCAATTATCTACTAGATAAAACATTTAAAAATAGCTTGCGTAGAGATCTTTATAAAATATATTATTATATTTTATTGCCCGAATTCATAGTATATTACACTTAATTTTATCTTTCTTTCCCTAATTTCTTAGCATGTTTGGTAGAATAATAGCCTTCAAATATCTAGAACCTACAAACGTATTGGGCTTTCCCAGGAGCTCAGCAGATAAAGAATCTGCCTGCAGTGCTTGTTACATGGCAAGGAGGAGTTAATGGAAATGGAATGAAGATGGAATTCATGGAAATAAAAAAAAAATTTTAAGTTTTTTATTTTGTATTGGAGTATAGCTGATTAACAGTGTTGTGATAGTTTCAGGTGAACAGTGAAGAGATTCAGCAATATGATACAGTGATTTAATGATCTGACTTTAAAATGGGAGAGATAATTCCTGAATTAACTGTGTGAGCTAACATAAGAACAAGGGATCCTATGAGATGAAGACTTAGAGAAAGAGATGGAATATCTGAAGCAGAAGTTGGAGTGATCAATACATTTTGTATATAGAGGCTGGAGTTGGGATCCAAGAAATGAACTGACCTTTAGAATAACTCCAGAAAAAAACAACAACAGCAAAAATCACAGTCCTGAGAATGATTTAATTTTAGCCCAGTGAGACCCATTTTGGACTTCTGACCACCAGAACTTTAAGAAAAATAAATTTGTGTTGTCATTGTAAGCCACTGTGTTTTTGGTTACAGCAGGAATAAGAAATTAGGAATCACACCTTTCTTCTTATTTATTTATTTCACTTAAAATGGTGTATTGAATTGAGTTAGACATTCCAAGAAATATCTGGGAATTAATTTTCTTGAGAAAATACTTTATACCAGAATAATGAGGATTTTAGAGATGAACTACACTATTTATGAAAGATAATATATGTAAACACTATATGAGCCCAAAGGGGGTGTCATCTGAAGACCAATATAGTCATAAAGTGTTCTCCAATTATATAATGCTTAGATGGTACATCAAATGTCCCTGGTGGCTCAGAGGTTAAAGCATCTGCCTGTAATGCAGGAGACCTGGGTTCAATCCCTGGGTCGGGAAGATCCCTTGGAGAAGGAAATGGCAACCCACTCCAGTATTCTTGCCTGGAGAATCCCATGGGCAGAGGAGCCTGGTGGGCTACAGTCCAAGGGGTCGCAAAGAGTCAGACACGACTGAGTGACTTCATTCACTTCACTAGATGGTACATCAAATGTTGTAGTGGAAGAACCATAATCTTTCTAGAACTATATTAATAATTTTAATTTAATGGTTCCATGAGTCAAGACCATTGGACCAGTACTCACAAAGAGAGTTAGGGTTGTGAAAGCGACTTGAGTTGTTTGAATTGAAGATCAGGATATAAGATAATACCCATTGGTAATCCAGTTTCTACTACTAGAAACCACTCATTCTAGTAATAAATAATCCCTTATGATTATACAGTGGAAGTGAGAAATAGATTTAAGGGCTTAGATCTGATAGATAGAGTGTCTGATGAACTATGAAATGAGGGTCTTGACATTGTACAGGAGACAGGGATCAAGACTATCCCCATGAGAAAGAAATGCGAAAAAGCAAAATGGCTGTCTGTGGAGGCCTTACAAATAGCTGTGAAAAGAAGAGAGGCAAAAAGCAAAGGAGAAAAGGAAAGATATAAGCATCTGAATGCAGAGTTCCAGAGAATAGAAGCGATAAAAAAGCCTTCTTCAGTGATCAATGCAAAGAAATAGAGGAAAAGAACAGAATTGGAAAGACTAGAAATCTCTTCAAGAAAATTAGAGATACAAAGAGAACATTTCATGCAAAGATGGGCTCGATAAAGGACAGAAATGGTATGGACCTAACAGAAGCAGAAGATATTAAGAAAAGGTGGCAAGAATACACAGAACAACAGTACAGAAAAGATCTTCACGAACGAGACAATCATGATGGTGTGATCATTCATCTAGAGCCAGACATCCTGGAATGTGAAGTCAAGTGAGCCTTAGAAAGCATCACTATGAACAAAGCTAGTTGAAGTGATGAAACTCCAGTTGAGCTGTTTCAAATCCTGAAAGGTGATGCTGTGAAAGTGCTTCACTCAATATGCCAGCAAATTTGGAAAACTCAGCAGTGGCCACAGGACTGGAAAAGGTCAGTTTTCATTCTAATTCCAAAGAAAGGCAATGCCAAAGAATGCTCAAACTACCACACAGTTGCACTCATCTCACATGCTAGTAAAGTAATGCTCAAAATTCTGCAAGCCAGGCTTCAGCAATATGTGAACCGTGAACTCCCTGATGTTCAAGCTGGTTTTCGAAAAGGCAGAGGAACCAGAGATCAAATTGCCAGCATCCGCTGGATCATGGAAAAGGCAAGAGAGTTCCAGAAAAACATCTCTTTCTGCTTGATTGACTATGCCAAAGCCTTTGACTGTGTGGCTCATAATAAACTGTGGAAAATACGCTAGTAAAGTAATGCTCAAAATTCTCCAAGCCAGGCTTCAGCAATACTTAAACCATAAACTTCCAGATGTTCAAGCTGGTTTTAGAAAAGTCTGAAAAAGGCTGCTACTTGGGGCGGGTAATCAAGGTAACCTCACTATAGAAAGGACATTTAACAGAAAGCAGATGGAAGAAAGCTGGCAAAGTTTGGAAATCTAAAGTACAGCTAAGCGGGAGGGGATTGGAGTGGGGAGGGAGAAATTTCCTTTATTATATTGGGTTAGTCAAAAAAGTTCATTCGGGTTTTTCCATAAGAGCCCATGGAAAAATCCAAATGAACTTTTTGACCAATCCAATTGCATCTTGGGGAAAATCTATGACAAACCTAGGCAGCATATTAAAAAGGTGAGACGTCATTTGCTGACAAAAGTTCATATAATCAAAGCTGTGGTTTTTCTAAGTAGTCATGTATGGATGTGAGAGTTGGACCTTAAGGAAGGCTGAGCACTGAAGAATTGATGCTTTCAAATTATGGTGTTGGAGAAGACTCTTGAGAGTCCCTTGGACTGCAAGGATATCCAACCAGTCAATTCTAAAGGAACTCACCCCTGAATATTCATTGGAAAGACTGATGCTGAAGCTGAAGCTCCAATACTTTGGGCACCTGATGTGAAGAGTCAACTCATTGGAAAAGACCCTGATGCTAGGAACGATTGAGATTAGGAGAAGAGGGTGACAGAGGATGAGGTGGTTGCACTGTATCATCGATTCAATGGACATGAGTTTGAGCAAACTCTGGGAGATACTGAAGGACAGGGAGGCCTGGTGTGTTGCAGCCCAATGGGTTGCAAAGACTCAGACACAACTGAGAGACTGAGTAACAATAATGATGTCTCCATTATTTCAGGTTATCTCCATTATGGTCATAATCATACAAGTAGTGGATCACTCATATAGTATGTTTCTTGTGATCCTATAAACCATACTCTGGGCTCAGTGCTGGGGATGGTGACCTACGACAAAATGAATATAAAAGTTTACCTTGTGAAACATGAGGAGTACACGGTGTGTGTAGGCCCAGGGCATCCTATCCTGTTTTGGCGAGTTTGCCTGAGGAGGCTGTGTTCTGGCTGAGAGGTAAAGGGTAAGAAGAGCTTGCTGCTGCTGCTGCTAAGTTGTTTCAATCGTCTCTGACTCTGGGCGACCCCAGAGACGGCAGCCCACCAGGGTCCACTGTCCCTGAGATTCTCCAGGCAAGAACACTGGAGTGGGTTGCCATATCCTTCTCCAATGCATGGAAGTGAAAAGTGAAAGTGAAGTCGCTCAGTCCTGTCCGACTCTTAGCGACCCCATGGACTGCAGCCTACCAGGCTCCTCTGTCCATGGGATTTTCCAGGCAAGAGTACTGGAGTGGGGTGCCATTGCATTCTCCGAAGAAGAGCTTACCAGCTGACAAATGGGAAAAGCAGTATCCTAGGAAGAGGTAGCAGCACATGTGAAAGCCCTGTGGTCACAGGGAACACACAGGGTGCAGCTAAGAGCAATGAAGTCTTGCTGGAGGGACAGCAGGATGCTGTGGCAAAGGCACGGAGCAGGGCTGTCCACCTACAGCCCAACTGAGGACTCGGACTGTGAACTGTGAGCAGCTGGAACCTACCGAAGTATTTTAGGCCAGTTAAGAGTCTCAGAGCTCAGAGATTCCTTAAGACCTTGGGAAGAACAGTCAGTAGCTAGGTAGGTTTCAATGCTTCTCTACTTGTTCAGATTTTCCTACAGGTTTATTTTGATCCATCCAGTGAGAAATTTGCCAGCTTTTAATTATCTAATGTAATAACATGAATGAAATTATACTATGCAATAAAGTCTCAAAGAATTCCCATTCCAAGATTAGTCCAAGTTATCTGTTTTTATGAGATCATATTTGTTCATTATCCAGAAATTCCAAATATATATTCTACAAACTAGCCAGTGGTGCTGGTAGTAAAGAACCTGCCTGCCAATGTAGGAGATATAAGAGACACAGGTTTGATCCCTTGGTTGGGAAGATCCCCTGGAGGAGGGCATGGCAACCCATTCCCTTATTCTTGCCTAGAGAATCCCATGGACAGAGGATCCTGGCGGGCTACAGTCCATAAGGTCACAAAGAGTCAGACACAACTGAAGCAATTTAGCATGCACACACACATGAAGTAGCCTAAAATGTTTCTCAGAGTAAACTAAAATCTGCTCTGAAAATGAAGTTGAAGTAATTACACAGTTTATACTCTGGAATTGGAGTAAAACATGGAGATAAAAAAGAGAACTAAAGATTATATTTGCAGAGTATTTTCCATGGAAAGAATAATAAAGACCTGCCTAATAATGAATCCAATCAGACAAAGAAATGTTATGAAACTCTGTTCCATCGCAATCAATCCAGTGCCCACAACCACTTATCTAGCAGCTGAGATTCAGACTAAAGAATGCTCTGAGGCACTTTCTGTAAACATTGAGAAAGAACTTTCTTCTAATAAATAAGTTAATACCTGAGCAAACAAAAGCAAAGAGAAACAGCAAACTGATGTGGGAAAATCAAGCTCGTTAAACTCAGGAGAGCTTGAATGAGGTATTCCAGGTCAAATTAATTGGCTCAGAGGAGGTTATAAAAACTACACAGAGATTACAGACTATCAACAACTTCAGATATGCAAATGACACCACTCTAATGGCAGAAAGTGAAGAGGAACTAAAGAACCTCTTGATGAGGGTAAAGGAGGAGAGTGGAAAAGCCTGCTTAAAACTAAATATTCAAAAAACAAAGATCACGGCATCCAGTCCCATCACTTCATGGAAAATAGGAGAGAAGGTGTAAGCAGTGACAGATTTCCACTTCTTGAGCTCTAAAATTCACTGTGGATGGTGACTGTAGCAATGGAATTAGAAGACGACTGCTTCATGGTAGGAGAGTCTAGACAAATTGCATGTTAAAAAGCAAAGACATCACCTTGCCGGCAAAGGTCTGTAAACCAAAGCTATGGTCTTCCCAGTAGTCACATACAGTTGTGAGAGCTGGACCATAAAGAAGCCAGAGCAACGATGATGCTTTGAACTGTGAGATGCTTTTGAACTGTGGAGCTGGAAAAGACTCCTGAGAGTCCCTTGGAGAGCAACGACATCAAACCAGCCAATCTTAAAGGAAATCAACCTTGACTACTCATTGATCACCACAAACTGTAGAAGAGTCTTCAAGAGATGGGAATACCAGACTACCTGACCTGTCTCTTGAGAAATCTGTATGCAGGTCAGGAAGCAACAGTTAGAACTGGACATAGAACAACAGACAGGTTCCAAATAGGAAAAGGAGTATGTCAAGGCTACATATTGTCACCCTGCTTATTTAACTTCTATGCAGAGTACATCATGAGAAACACTGGGCTGGATGAAGCAAAAGCTGGAATCAAGATTTCTTGGAGAAATATCAACAACCTAAGATATGCAAATAACACCATCCTTATGGAAGAAAGCAAAGAAGAACTGAAGAGCCTCTTGATGAAAGTGAAGAAGGAGAGTAAAAATGTTGGCTTAAAACACAGAAAACTAAGATCATGTCATCTGGCCCCATCACTTCATGGCAAATAGATGGGGGCTATTATTTGCCCCCATCAGACTTTACTTTGGGGGCTCCAAAATCACTGCAGATGGTGACTGAAACCATGAAATTAAAAGACGCTTGCTCCTTGAAAGAAAAGTTATGACCAACCTAGACAGCATAGTAAAAGGCAGAGACATTTATTTGCCAACAAAGGTCCATCTAGTCAAGGCTATGGTGTTTCCAGTAGTCATGTATGGATGTTAGCATTGAACTATAAAGAAAGCTGAGTGCTGAAGAATTGATGCTTTTGAACTGTGATGTTGCAGAAGACTCTTGAGAGTCCCGTGGACTGCAAGGAGATCCAACCAGTCCATCCTAAAGAAAATCAGTCCTGAATGTTCATTGGAAGGACTGATGTTAAAGCTTTTCAGCCCCTGATGCTAGGAAAGATTGAAGCCAGGAGGAGAAGGGGATGACAGAGGATGAGATGGCTGGATGGCATCACCGACTCAATTGACATGAGTTTGAGTAAACTCCGGGAGTTGGTGATGGACAAGGAGGCCTGGTATGCTACAGTCTATGGGGTTGCAAAGAGTCAGAGAGACTTAATTGAACTGAATTCACTGGAAGGACTGATGCTAAAGCTGAAGCTCCGATATTTTGGCCACCTGATGCAAAGAGCTGACTCATTGGAAAAGACCCTGATTCTGGGAAATATTGAGGGCAGAAGGAGAAGAGGGTGACAGAGGATGAGATGGCTGGATGGCATCACTAATGCAATGGACTCGAACTTGGGAAGACTCCAGGATATGGTGAGGGACAGAGAAGCCTGGTGTGTTGCAGTCCAAGGGATCATAAAGAATCAGATAAGACTTGGCAACTGAACAAAAACAACAACTACACAATGTGGAGCGGAATAGGCATGAAGGTGCAAGTATCAAGCAGAGACTGTGAAAGATATTGGTTTTACTTTTGTCCAATTCACAAACTCAGAGAAAACCCGAAGAGAAGGGTATAAGAAAATTCAAAAGTAGCTGGACTTGTGAAATGTATTAGAAATCATCTTAAATTTGGAACAGTAAAAATTTAAGAGTTTATACAGACATTTCCAGTGCATATCCTTAACATCACACATGACTCTCTACCAGAGGGCTTCCTCCCAGCCCCCACCCCAGGATGCCAGGAGTGTCTAAAGGTCAGTGGAATAGTCCTCAACCACTTGCGGCTGGGAAAAGACAAAAAAAATTCCTACTTTTAATTTGGCATATAGAACCACTCTGAAACATCTCATGGTCTATATCCCACATCATAATCTACAGATCTGATTATTAATACTTCCTTACTGTCTGCTTTCTCTTCTCTGTCTCATTCTCTCCCCAGCCCCTTAGTATTTTATGGGACCATCTGCTAAATAAACTATTTCACTTAGATCCTTGTCTTTTGGAAAAACCCAAAGTAAGAAAGTAATGAAATGTAATTTAGAACTGAGTTATTTTGACTTGTGCTCAGTTTGAAGACATCAAGAACTAAGAAAAATGGCTTGTGAGAATAAGCTTATTGTAAAACCTATCAAACAAGGGGCATTTCTAACAACCAGGAAAGAGGAAAGTGGGATAAGGGGGTAGAAGTAAAATCTTTAAAGCAATTTAAAAGAAAAAGAGCTTTATGGTCATATATTTGTGATATTCCTAAATGAAACAATAGCTTAACCATATTAGGAGGTTCAGCTTTCCTAACTCTAGAGTTAAAAGTTAAAAGGAAATGTGATTCCGTCTTTGGGCTAATAAGATAAAATAATGATCATGTTTTAGATTTCTTCTTATATACTGTACAGATCTCCTGGTTCCTCCCCCTCCAACCTCAACATACACACAAAATTATCATATCACCAATTCTAAACTTATTAATTCACAGTCTTGGGAATAAATCTGATTACTTTTAGTTTGCATTTTACTTGTTCTGTAACTTTGATCAACAAATCTGTTCACAAATATATGATTACTTAACACTTTAGTGATTAAGATTTACTATTTTTGAAAAAGAGTAAAACGTAGAACAAAAGAAAATTATTCTACCAGCAACAAGTAATAGTTGACTCATATCCTTATTATTAAAAGATTAAGTGCACAGATAAACTTCAATTTTCAAGGTACAATCATAGACTGGTCCATCAATTTCTCCATCTTCTCATGAAGCTAGTTTCAATGACACTAGCCAAATAAATGAAAATTCACCCTCAAAAATACCACTTGGCATATTCTCATATGAAAGGACTTTGTAAAAAAGGGCTGTTATTTCCAATTTCCACTCTCCTTGGAGAAGATTCATTCTGAACCCTATCCCCAGGGCTCTGTTGTGCAATAGACTAGATTAAAAAAGGAAGATGAAAGTGTCTTGATTGCTTGACCTGATTAATGAGATTTCAGAATATTTCCCTGAAATCTGCTGCATCTACAGACTACCATATCTGTTTGACAGATTCAGACAAATAATCTGTGATCAGCAAAAGAAGATTCTCACTTATGATAATTAATGAATTGCAAAGGAACCTAAAAGCATGCTCAGTGCAGTTCAGTTCAGTCACTCAGTCGTGTCTGACTCTTTGTGACCACGTGAATCACAGCACACTAGGCCTCCCTGTCCATCACCAACTCCCAGACTTCTCTCAAACTCCTGTCCATCGAGTCAGTGATGCCATCCAGCCATTTCATTCTCTGTCGTCCCCTTCTCCTCCTGCCCCCAATCCCTCCCAGAATCAGGGGCTTTTCCAATGAGTCAACTCTTCACATGAGGTGGCCAAAGTATTGGAGTTTCAGCTTCAACATTAGTCCTTTCAATGAACACCCAGGACTGATTTCTTTTAGGATGGACTGGTTGGATCTCTTTGCAGTCCAAAGGACTCTCAAGAGTCTTCTCCAACACCACAGTTCAAAAGCATCAGTTCTTTGGCACTCAGCTTTCTTCACAGTCCAACTCTCACATCCATACATGACCACTGGAAAAACCATAGCCTTGACTAGACAGACCTTTGTTGGCAAAGTAATATCTCTGCTTTTCAATATGCTATTTAAGAGTCTCAATTCATCAAAATAACACTAATTTACCCAAGAAGCAACCAACTTTGTAGATATACATCTAAGTATATGTGTCATCATTTATTCATTCACATAATAAAATTTATTCTGAACCTATTATTTGCCAGATACTAGGACAAGCATTAGGACTTGAAAAACGCCTTCCTTGACCTTGAATATCTATAGATGTAAAGAGAATAAAAGAATCATAGATACAATAGATGCAATAAACGTTCCAAATGTCATGTTGCAAACCAAGTCTACTATTTTATTCACAGATTCATTCAACAAGTTTTGTACACCTGTTGTATGTTCAGGATCATTTCAATTACAAGTAAGTGAGGGGCAGAGTTACCTTAAAGGAAAGATAGTTGGTTATTTTAAGTATGTAATAGCATGATTCTACACATGTGTATTACCTGGCTAATTGAAGAAAACTTATTAGAAGTAAACGTCTTTCCTTTGCACACCAAAAAAAGAAATGAAAGCCCAAACCAGTTAAGAATGATGTCTGAGAACCATAGAATAATTGTCCTTACCAGGAATACAGAATTGTCCCCACAACAGACGTAAGTCTACTGCTTTCTTGTTTTTGCTTTGCCAGGCCAAAGTCAGCTACAATTAAAAAAAAAAAAGAAAAGCAATTTTATTATATTTTCCCAGAATTAGCACTGTTCCTTAGCTTTTAACATTCTGCAGAAAACAAAATAACAAAAAGACTATTACAATTCACAAGAGAAAGTTTTTCTTGTCTTTCCCTATCAAAATGCCCCAAGTACAATATTCTAAACCATTCCCAGCTTTCATTAATGGTGTACATACATTATGCCATTATGCTCTATATATTGACATAATGAGATTTATCCCCTTTAAAAATATTAAAATAAGTCTTGCTGACTGAAAGATAGGACAAAGTACTTACTGAACTTGTGATTCTACTTTTTAAATTATCTTTATAATTTCAAATAAGATGAACCTAATGTTTTGGCCACAGGACTGGTAAAGGTCAGTTTTCATCCCAATACCAAAGAAAGGCAGTGCCAAAGAATGCTCAAACTACCACACAATTGCACTCATCTCACACACTAGTAGAAGGCGATGGCACCCCACTCCAGTACTCTTGCCTGGAAAATCCCATGGACGGAGGAGCCTGGTGGGCTGCAGTCCATGGGGTCACTAACAGTTGGACACAACTGAGTGACTTCACTTCCACTTTTCACTTTCATGCATTGAAAAGGAAATGGCAACCCACTGCAGTGTTCTTGCCTGGAAAATCGCAGGGACAGGAGAGCCTGGTGGGCTGCCATCTATGAGGTTGCACAGAGTCAGACATGACTGAAGTGGCTTAGCAGCAGCAGCACACGCTAGTAAAGTAATGCTCAAAATTCTCCAAGTCACACTTGAGTAATAGATGAACCGTGAACTTACAGATGTTCAAGCTGGTTTTAGAAAAGGCAGAGGAACCAGAGATCAAATTGCAGACATCTGCTGGATCATCAAAAAAGCAAGAGAGTTCCAGAAAAACATCTATTTCTGCTTTATTGACTATGCCAAAGCCTTTGATTGTGTGGATCACAATACACTGTGGGAAACTCTGAAAGAGATGGGAATACCAGACCACCTGACTTGCCTCTTGAGAAACCTGTATGCAGGTTAGGAAGCAACAGTTAGAATTGGACATGGAACAACAGACTGGTTCCAAATAGGAAAAGGAGTACATCAAGGCCGTATATTGTCACCCAGCCAACAAAGATCCATCTAGTCAAGGCTATGGTTTTTCCTGTGGTTATGTATGGATATGAGAGTTGGACTGTGAAGAAAGCTGAGGGCCAAAGAATTGATGCTTTTGAACTGTGGTGTTGGAGAAGACTTGAGAGTCCCTTGGGCTGCAAGATCCAATCAGTCCATCCTAAAGTAAATAAGTGCTGAATATTCATTGGAAGGACTGATGCTGAAGCTGAAACTCCAATATGTTGGCCACCTGATGTGAAGAACTGACTCATTGGAAAAGACCCTGATGCTGGAAAGATTGAAGAAGAGAGGAAAAGAGGACAACAGAGTATGAGATGGTTGGATGGCAATATGGACTTGATGGATAGGAGTCTGAGTAAGCTCCAGGGATGGACAGGTAATCTGCAATGCTGGAGTCCATGTCAGTCCATCCTAAAGGAGATCAGTCCTGGGTGTTCATTGGAAGGACTGATGTTGAAGCTGAAACTCCAATAATTTAGCCACCTCATGCGAAGAGTTGACTCATTGGAAAAGACCCTGATGCTGGGGGTGGGGAGGGTGACTGGGGCAAGAGAAGGGGACAACAGAGGATGAGATGGCTGGATGGCATCACCGACTCTATGGACACGAGTTTGTGTAGACTCTGGAGTTGGTGATGGACATTGATGCCTGGCGTGCTGCAATTCATAGGGTCACAAAGAGTCAGACATGACTGAGCAACTGAACTGAACTGAACTGAATGTTTTGGCATATGGTAGGCATCATCTCATGGGCCAAAATAAATAAGTAAATATGCTAAACCTAAATAATCACCATGGAGATCTGAAAACCTGATATTAATAGCATCTATCTGTATGAAGCCATAGTAAATACAATGTTCACAGTCAAATCAAAATACTTATATAACAATATACTTAATATTAATATAAGTGATTCTAATTGTTTAACTATAACAGTAAATATTTATATTTAATATTCAGTTCAGTTCAGTGGCTCAGTCATGTCCGACTCTTTGTGACCCCATGAGTCGCAGCACGCCAGGCCTCCCTGTCCATCACCAACTCCCAGAGTTCACCCAGACTGACATCCATTGAGTCAGTTATGCCATCCAGCCATCTCATCCTCGGTCATCCCCTTCTCCTCCTGCCCCCAATCCTCCCAGCATCAGTCTTTTACAATGAGTCAACTCTTCACATGAGGTGGCCAAAGTACTGGAGTTTCAGCTTTAGCATCATTCCTTCCAAAGAAATCCCAGGGCTGATCTCCTTCAGAATGGACTGGTTGGATCTCCTTGCAGTCCAAGGGACTCACAAGAGTCTTCTCCAACACCACAGTTCAAAAGCATCAGTTCTTTGGCGCTCAGCCTTCTTCACAGTCCAACTCTCACATCCATATGTGACCACAGGAAAAACCATAGCCTTGACTAGATAGACCTTAGTCGGCAAAGTAATGTCTCTGCTTTTGAATATGCTATCTAGGTTGGTCATAACTTTTCTTCCAAGGAGTAAGCGTCTTTTAATTTCATGGCTGCAATCACCATCTACAGTGATTTGGGAGCCCAAAAAAATAAAGTCTGACACTATTTCCACTGTTTCCCCATCTATTTCCCATGAA